>JAOTRH010069104.1:0-18016 GCA_034768845.1 Heliamphora exappendiculata | reverse complement strand
TAAAATGTCCAAAAGAATTGAAGATAGAAAAAGAAAGGACCAAATTTTGTTTTTGTATGAATCTTCAATACAGAAACAAATTTTACGATAGAGACAATATAATTACTTCTACCGATCTTATTATTTTGATTATTTCAAACCAGTGTTCCACTTTGTATTAGTCAGGTTAGTCATTAACCATTACTTCCTCAAGTGACTCAAATCGCTTGATCGAGCAACTCAAGTTATTCGAATGACTTATCAAGTTAACTAGATTCGCCACAAAATCACACATATCCCAATATCCCCATAGAAAGTAGTACATAACTGCCATCTTAATTATGCAGACGAGTTAAACACCTTTTTGTCTTTTGGCCAATTTACTCCTTCTATGTGGAATGTTAAGCCAGATAGTCTGTGTTATAGCTTTAGACCGAATAACATGTGCTATGTCATTTGAGCCATATAGTACTTGCTATGTATTTTTTTGGCTCTTTTTTATTTTTGCTTTCTCATTAATATTTGTTTTCTTCGTGATTTTTAGTTCTCTACCTCTTTAAGACTCACTGGAAGGTGTTCTTTCTCTATTTCCTCGAATGCTTAGAGTATTTTTGCAGAGAATGAAGAGAGTCCAAGTTAAAACTCGACAAAATATTCATTATGGAATGTTAAAGAATGTATCTCGGGAATAACGATCTTTTTAGACTTAAAAGTATAACTTTTTATTATAACAAGCTCAGTCCATCGGGGACTCCAATTTGGGTCATGATTATACGGGTTAGGTTCAAGCAACTCGAGAATGCTAAGTCTTTATGCGGCCATAAATGAATATGTGTCATGTTGAACACAAGGAAAGTATACGAGATATGTTTAGAATTTGAAAAATGATATTTAAGCATATTTAATGGGCTTATTTTACATACCTACTTATGTGGCATAGTTGAAGAATCAATGATTTTCATTATTAAAAGTATTACTCTTGGGAATATTATATGGTGCTTTGCAACAAAGATTTGAGGTGCCCAAAATAGATTGGAAATGGCCCAAATGGACTCTGCCTTTATGCACAGCAGATTGTGTCCCATGGGGTTAAGCTCACATCTAATTTATGAAATTATGATATGAACAGTTCAAACTTGTAAAACTTGATGCTATAGTATGTATATAAAAAATTAAATTGGTAGGACATTCTATGCCCCGTGATTTAATTATATTTGTTCAACAATGTATTTTTAGGTCTCGTTTGGTAACTGATTTTAAATTGAGTTTTTTTTTATTTTTCTGCTTAAAGTTCAAAGTTAAAAAGTTTTGTTTTACAATCCAAAGGTTTTTAGTTTTTTTTTGCCTCTTAACCTTTTTATTTTTTTACACAAAATTTTTCATATTTTTTAAAAATATCATAATTTTTATTATACATTATCTTTTTTTATATATAAAAATATAAAATCTATCAAATAAGATCCGTATTGAATATAAAATTTAAAAATAAATTTTAAAAAATTACAACAATTTTAAGTCAAGCTTTATGTCTTTTAGTTTAAGTCAATATTTTTGACTTATTGTCTTTTGGCATATAATTACTCTTATAGTTACTGAACGAACTTTTTACTTATTGAATTTAAAGCAATTTTAAGTAAAAAATCTAATGTAAAATTAAAATTTCAAATGAAGCCTTAAAATTATATTTATTATTTATTTTTTAAAACAAAATGTGATTTAGCCATATAATTATTAACATTCAATCAATTTAATTTTTGACATAAATAATATACTTAGCAACCTTTACAAATTTAACGATTTAGATCATATATATATATATATATATATAGCTCAAACCCATTAGAGGGTACAACAATTATGTTGTACCTTTAAGAACAAAAAGCACCTCTTCTCCAAATAATTGGTAAATGTTAGGTTGTTTTGTTAAAGATTATTTTTCATTTAGCTTGCAGTTAAGTCAAGATCTATAGATCTAAATAAATGTGTTTATAATTTTTTTGCTTGTAATTTTTAATTTCAAATTAACGAAGTTATGAATTTACAATTGTAAATAAACGATCGTATCATCTGTTTGAAGTCATAATCACATAATTTCAGTTATAATTTATATGTTTATAATTTTAGCTGTACAAACTACCCTCTTTATTGTCTTCTATTCCATATTTGGAGATTTAATTTAGTTTTTCTTTGTTTGTAATATTATGGTAATAGATTTCAAAATTAGACAATGGTATTCTTTTTAAAATTACCTTACATAGTAAGGCTATATTTGGTAGGCAATAAAAGAATGAAAAGTGATCAATACAATAGAAAATGGAGGAGATGATCTGCCTATAATTCCAGCAAAATGTTTTAGTGGGGATGCTAAATAAACATACTTTATTGTTAAGTACACCCACTAATATAAGTATTTATACATTATGTACAAGCATTTTCATACTTATTAGAAGTATATTTAGCAAAAATGTGTGTGCATTAGCAACTCCCTCTTTAACCGCTGACATAAATGATAAAACAGTACATACAGGAAAAGGTTAGTGGGCACATCCATGGTTTGAACAAAAATACTATAACAATTTATTACTATGTACACAACAATTCTTGACAAAATACCAAAAAATTGATAAATAAATTGGGATTCGTCAAAATTTTTCTTAAGATACCACACCAAAAGCCCTTAACAAAAATGACAAAAACTAGTAACTAGCCCTTATTGGCAATTTTGATTTTGGGTTTTTAGCTAAAAATACAAAAAAGTTAATATTACCCGTTTGGTAAAAAAGTAAAAAAATTAAAAGACTAAAAAATCAAATCAAAAGACAAACTTTCAGAATATTATATTTAAACTTCTACTATTTTTAAAATACAATAATATTTCTCATTTTTTAACTTATTTATTATCACTACTAACTATATAGAATTGTTAATATCAAATATATTGAAAAGCAAAATTATTCATTTTGAACAAAAATAAAAAATTAACTTTTTATCCAAACAACAACTTGAAAAAAACTGACTTAAACCAAATAATACATTTTGAACTTAACTTAGTTTTTTTTTTGTTAAAATTGTAAGAAAATAAAAAATAAAAAAAACTTTTAAACTAGTTGCGGTTGAGAACAAACAGTTAAAATTACTTAACCTTTACCATACATCTACCCTACACACTATTGTGCACCATGGTATTAGTTATGACAATGGACTCATTGGGGTCATAGCTTAAAAGCATTTTTTTAACATTCCGCTTAAATGCATTTTTTAGCATTCTGCTTAAGGTCGTAAAAAAATCAACAGTCAAAAAATCATCTCTTCTCTTTGTTTTGGCAATTTAGGGGCCAATTGGCAATTAGTTTAAAAGTTAATATTTTTTACTTTTTTGTATTTTAGCTAAAATGATAAATTTGGTTTAAAGTAGATTGTTTGATAATTTAACTTTTAAGCTAGCTTTTTTAAAGTTGGTTGTTTAGATAAAAAATTAATTTTTTTTTGTTCAAAGTGAACAATTTTACCCTTCTATATATTTGATATTAACAATTATATGTAACTGATAGTGGTAGTAAATAAGTTATGAATAAGGAATACTATTGCATTTTAAAAATTGTAAGAGTTTAAATATAATATTTTAAGAATTTGTGTTTTAATTCGACTTTTTAACATTTTGGCTTTTTTGCCAAATGGACAATTTTGACTTTTTGATTTTTTTAGCCAAAAAGCTAAGGTTACCGACTAAGACCTTAAAGTGATTTTTCGACGAAATAATTTTTTTAGTAAGAAGTTATCATTTTTTGTCTAGTTTCAACCAGTTTTGTGTTCTCCATCCGAGTTTACCATTTTCCAAAATTTTTCCCCTTCAAGGACTACTTTTCTACATTTTCTTCATATTATGTTACTTCAATTCTATTCTTATGCCTACCCTTTTTCCCTTTCCATAATTTCATGCAGAAGCAAAGGTTTGGACTTTTCTCAAGATGCTTAGTTCCTGCTTGCATGGTGTAAATCTCAATTTCCAATGGGGTATTCTCATTCAATTCTTTTTGTAAAAGCTCTTGTGAATCTTTGAATTATCTAAATATTTCACTTGTTTTTTATTTGGAGGAATGCCAGTCCATTTGAAATTGATGATTTTTGCTGACTTGAAGAAATAGAATGGTAACTCATGCCACGGGATTTGATCTCTTTCTCAAAAATTTCATGTTCCTCTAAAATTTCAGGAACATATTTTCTCGAAAGTAAAGAAAATTTCTTAATATTTTTGAAAATAAAACGCAATTACAAAGTTTATTGGGAATTTTTAAAATTATAAACCCAATGTCCTTGTGTTTCAAAATTTTTACATGATCTACGACTTTCAGTATAACAACGGATTTAAGGTATTCAGAAGAAAAGATACTAGCTTGCAACTCGTGATGCTTTCTATTGAGTTTTGCCATTCTTAGTTATATGGTGAAAAAATTGCATTTCATGTTCGTCTACACTAATCAGATAGAGTTTTCTTGAAAAGTTTGGTTTGATAATTTGAATTAATGCGATATTCCACCGACGTATCCTTCAAATTTAAATATGCTTATTGTACGGTGTTTTAAGTTCCCTTGTAAAAATTTGAAAAAATTAAGTACATAAAATATCAACAAACGTGTCCCTCGTATTTAAATTTGCACATGGTATGGTATTTTTAATTTTCTTTGTAAAAATTAAAACAAAATGACATGGGAGTTTGCATTATTTTTCTTGTAGTAATTAGATCTACAAGACTGAACTGGCTTTCATCATAAACAGTTTGAGGTTTGGTTCGGTAATAACTGAATGATAGTTCATTGAATAAATAAATGAACTAAATTGCCGTTTATTTACTCATTGTTTTTCTTGTAGTAATTAGAACTACAAGATCGAACCGGCCTTCATCATAAACAGTTTGAGGTTTGGTTCGATAATAGCTCATTCATGTTAATTCATTGAATAAATAAATAAGTTGAACTGTCGTTTATTTACTCATTTAATGAACGAACTGAGCTTGAGTTATTCATAACTTAGCTCAAGTAAGCTACCAAGCTCAAAGTTTATAAGTTAAAGAAATATTATTTTAATAGATATTTTTAAATTAAAAAACAATTAAAAAAGAAAAGAATTCGTACCAAATTATAAATAAAAATTATTCAAAATAGAAAACATTACAAAATATGGGCTATTTAAACATTCCAAACCCAGCCCAAGTTCAATAGATGCCCAAAGTGCTTACATAATCAATAGAGGCCGAAGTGCCAGTTTGTTACAAATGATTAGGAGAAGGTTATGCCAATGGGTCAAACAATTAGAGCATTGAGATTAACAGAGCATTGAGATTAACACCTCGATTGACAATAAGTTTAAAAGTTAATTTTTTATATATTTTTTTATATTTAGCTAAAAAGTTAAATTTAGTTTAAAATAAGTTATTTAGTAATTTAGTTTTTAAGTTAGTTTTTTCTAAAGCTCGTTATTTGGTTGAAAAGTTAACTTTTTTTTTGATTTTATTCAAATTGAATAATTTTTTACCTTTTTATATATATTTGATATTAATAATTATATGTAGTTAGTAGTGATAATAAATAAATTATGAATAAGATGTATTTTTGTATTTTAAAAGTGGTTAGAATTTAAATAAAATAATATAGTAGTTAGTGTTTTGATTTAATTTTTTGACTTTTTAGTTTTTTTATTTTTTTACCAAATGAACTATGTTGATTTTTTTTTTTTCATTTTTAGCTAAAAAGCTAAAAAGCTTGAGTTACCCAACAGGCCCTAAGTCACTGAGATAAGCTGTATGGAATCAAAGATTAAATGAATGATAACTATTAACTATATAATAAAAGAAATAAGAATGGAATTGTTAGAATTTACCTGTCTGAAAATAATTATATCTTTTATTCAATAATTTATCTCATTTTAACCCAAACATAGTAGAAATAGTTCTATGTTATAGTTTATACTCAAAATCCTATTCATAATAATGTGGCATAACTTATCCTAATAATCATCTTTATAATCCTATTTGTTCCATGCCTCGTTAATCCATCTCATTTTTCTAATTTATTCTAAGGTATAATTTTTTTCGGCCCTTTAACACTATCGATAATCTAATCCTCACTACAATGATTGTACAATCAAACATGTTCTAAAATTATTATTGCCATAATAATGGCAATTGGTTCGGTTTAAGTCTATGATCCTTCCCTCAAGTTAGTGTCACTAAAACGTGTACTAAAAATGCACTAATTGTTTATAAGTTTTGATAAATTCTATCATTACTTGGCATAAATTTATAGGTATTTAAACACAAATATTCGAATGCGAACGAAAGCAAAAATTATGTATACACTAAAAAAAAAATTATGCAAAAACTTACATGATTTGACACAACTTGCCTATGTATACGGGTACGAGAGATAATTAATTATAACTGTAGAGTGTACAATTCTGAGATAAAAAATACCTTAAAATTTGGTACCCACAAACCGAATAGGTGCGACTAGAAGACACTCCCTAAAATGGTAATTATTAATTATCATATTCAATTAATTCTCATTCACATTAAAAAAAATTATTTTAAAATTATTTTTTTCAATAATCCTCCACATAAATAAAAATTAATTGGATCAACTGTGCAAATGACAATGCAAGATTATGTAGATACAAAGAGAGTATAAAATAAAATTTTATGTATAAGGATATGTGATTTTTGGCCTTGAACCTTCCCGTGTAATAAACCATCGGATTTATTAGCTAATCAGTGGACATGATGCTCTTGAACTTTTTAGCCTTTTGTGTAAGCCATGACAATAGAATGTCACACAGAATCTTTTCAACACAGTTTTGGTTCTCACGGTTGTGCCCATTTTGGTCCCTAAACAATTCCTAATTTCATGAGTGTGTTAGAGAATGTAACCTTACCAATTTCATAAAAGTGATCCATTCTCATCCATATAGGTAAATTCTTTTTAAGAGTATTCTGCCATACCCCACTTGAATTTTCAAGATATGAGAATTATTAAAAATATAGTTAACTTAAATAACGCTACAAGTATCACTGTATTATCATAGGAATGGGTAGGAGATATAATCTCCACAGTAATTCTACTGAGTCACACACAATTTCTGTTGTCCCGTTGAATCTAGATCTTTGGATCTCTAGTAAGCTATGATGGGTTGCTATTGAGGCGACTCTTAATTCATAGGTTTTAATCCCATTCCCCTCGATGATTTATTAACTAACTCTATATACAACCTTCTGGTTAGCGGATCCACGATATTATCATTTGACTATTTATAGTCAATTGTGATATCTTTATTTGAGAGTAGTCGTTTTATGGTATCGTGTGTACGGCGATTATGTCGACGAGACTTATAGTTACACATTTTCTGCCCTTACAGTTAATGAATGTAATTCCTTGGCACAAAGTGCAACCACATTGGAATATCACCACCTTGAAGCAACTTGCTTCTTTTCATGCCTTATTTAAATCGATTGAATCAAATTCCACCATGAATCTTACTATATGCATTTAGTTTGACGAATTCCATGACATAACTGCATCTCTAAGCATGCAGATATTCAATTGGCATTATTTCATCTTATAATTTAGGGTCCCTCACATTTATGTGGTAATTCAAAAAATCTATCACCAAGATCACAATAGCTTATGACATGATTCATTTATCTAGAGAAATATTAATACCATAACTAGTAACTTATAATTATGATAAATCATAATTTAGTGATACCACAATAAGTCACTCCATCTCTTTAGATTCACAAATTTATCTATTAAATTTCAAGAGATAATCCCCCTACAATTCTTTTATCAATGATAAATTTTCTTCAGTTTAACCAGAGTAAAAAATTACATTATTAAATTATGATTTTATGCTTAGTGCAATGACGACTACGTATCCTTCTAAGTAATTTGATAACCACTACAGTATAAATCAAATTTATATACTAATTTTAATAATTAACTTGTAGGGCATAGTTGTTGAACAACTAAATACGAAAATTATACTTAAGCTTATTCTTAAATCCGTACAAAGATTTAGACGTCAAAATATAGGATATTCACTCGTATTTTGGTCATACCCAAACACGCAATATTCTACAATTAATTTTAGGATTTTTATTTAAGCCACACTTAGATTTAAGTTTAACAACAAAATTAAGCCTGCTATCCTTAAAAAAGGATTAATATAGTCCAAAACTCACAATACATGCTTATGTATCTTAAACAAATCAATCTCCTAAACATTGATTTGAAAACAAATATGACATGCGAATATTTTTCTTCAAATATGCAAATAAACAATAATTATCATAAACAACATTTGCATATAAAAACACATATTCAAGGGACAAATTGTACTCACATAAAATGTTAACCAAATTCAGATCATGTAACAAATTATTTGTGATAAGTTTACAAATTTATAGTATTCATTTCATTTTTTAGCAATCAAACATGCCATAAAAAATATAATTAAAATATTCATATTTCCAAAAAGATTTAAACACTTGATAGGATAAAGAAAATTAAATTTCAAGCTCACTGAAACAAACCACACTCGAATTGGAGTTCATTCGAGCATTCAAGAGCCAAATAAGCCAATTAGCATATTGTAACACAACCAAACAAGCCCTTAGAAAAAGCCAAAAACGACCACTGTTCATCTTCTTTCCAAAAAATTGAAGACTCCAAAACCACCATTTCAAACGTAAACATCCTATCTATTATTTTTTTTCTATTTGCATCAAACTAAGATTAAAAGGGAATCAATAAGGAATTAACGGGCCCAAAAAAAGTGATTTTTTTTTCAGTCAAACGTTGTCATAGTGGAAAACCACTGTTTGCATCTTTCATAATCAGATTCTATCTATTCCATGAATTTGTTCTCAACCATTACACTGCTTCGAGACAAAGCCGCAGCGGAAGACTTTGTACCACCAAACAAGGCCTTAAGAAAAACTAGAGATGAACACATTTCATCATCTTCCCAAACAATCATCCACGCCATGTTTGGTTCCGAAATTTTTTTTTCTTAGATCTCATTCAATTTGCATCCATACAATGCAAATAAAATATCTTCATAAATGTATTGAGACAAATATTCTGAATATAAAAAAGTTCATCAGATCAAACTAGGCTCAAAACAAATTTTTTACGAGCATATATGGCTCAGCACCCATTGCGCACAAAAACTCATTGCCCAGGGATCCATTCCATACTGAGAGAGGACAAAAGTTCTAATCCTAAAATCCAACCCAATTAAATGGGACTAAGGCTCTAGAAGAGAGGCCAGCCCAAAACGTACTGATTCAGCGCTCGAAGAAGTTCGGACCATCAATTGTTCATGCCAAACGACTTCGGCCCACCCCAGACAGGGGCAGCCTGGACCAATGAAGCCCACAACGGCCTCTCAATGGAAAGATAAGTTTCCATCTCGTATACGATTTAATTGGATAAACAAGATGGAAACAAATCAAAATTTGATCTACAGGATAGGAAGCAAATCTCTAAAGAATCCAGAGGCAAAATCCCAAGAGGATTCAACCTCGTGAGGTATGATCCCTATTTAAAGGAAGGCAATCTCATACTATAAGTACGCAATTCTTAGTCCAAGTTCTTGACTAGAAATCTCCCTGAGAGACATCTAACTTGGGCGTCGGAGTGCCTCCTGATCATATCAGGCCGGAGGGCACTAACGGTGTTCTTGGTGGTTGTAGGAGTTCGGCGGTGGAGCAAGGAGCATCCAGTGAGTTCGGCAGTGAGGAGCTTGGCCCATATTCTGTTCGGGGTTTTCAGTACTGGGCTAATCAAGTGGGCCCTGATTGTGGCGAATAGACATCCAGTTTGTACCGCGCACAATTTGGAGCCGTCTGTGGGAACGATGATCTCGAACCAACGGAATCATGAGCTAGACTTCGACGGGATTCACTGAAAGCTGTACCAGGGGGATATCCCCCAAAGATCTATCCATGTCATTCCAGAAAGGCTAAGGGCCCCCAGAATTCTTTCATAAGTACGAAGGCATAAGGACGACGCATCACATAATAGAAGGCAACTCCGATACTCAACAACCAGTTCTAGGGGGAACGGCCCACTCCTCCACCTTCAAGAGAGAGGGGGAGGCTAGAAGAAAGATTGGCAAGGCGAGATAGGATCATCAACAATCTTGAAGAGGGAATGGAGCAACGTGACAGAGAGATTAATGAACTCAGGTGACTGTTCCAGGGGCAAGATGGTCGAAGAGAACCACGCGTAAGACAAAGAGAAAGTCCTGAGCAAGAGGAGACCGAGCACAGTCTGGCGTCCTACAGCCTGAGTCACCCTCAGAGGCGGAGGCGCAAAAAACCTGAGGTAACCTTAAAAGTTCTAAAACCGTCAAAACGGAATCAGTTTGGGTCGAACTGGATCCAAATCAAGACCTACGGCTATGGTTGGAGAGAAGGATGGATTCTAGGTTGCAACATGGTAGTGGCCGAACAGCCCAAGACGTGGCAAGAAGAGCGCTTGAGTAGATCTCGGTGTCACCATTGGCCGAAGTCATAGAAAATGCTAATCCACCTCGCAAGTTCTCTCCATCAAAGTTTGAGATGTATGATGGGAAGACAGATCCAGTAAGCCATGTTCGACAGTGCAGATAAGCAACGACCCTTTGGAGTGGGAATGATGCACTCATTTTTCGCATGTTCCCATCCAGCTTGGGGGAGACAGCCCTCAGTTGGTTCCACAAGTTGCCACCCCATTCCATAATGAATTGACAACAACTGGCTGAGTCTTTTACTACTCGATTTATCACCAACAGTAAGCAGCCGAAGAGTTTTGATATGCTACTGGCCCTACGAGAGAATGATGGAGAGACAATTCGGGAGTATGCTCGGCGATACTGGGAGACTTACAACAAGATCGAGGACTGCAGTGAACAACTTGCTGTGGCATCATTTAAGATCGGACTACCTCTCTAGAGTCGTTTGAGACAATTCCTCACTAAAAAGGTCGTTTCCACGATGTCCGAACTAATGGTGAAGATAGAGCCACATGCAAAGGTGGAGGAAGACATAAGCCAGGTCGAACAAAGTGTGGCCTTGGTTAAACAGCCTTAGAAGAGGGATAAAGGCAGAAAAGACCATAAGTCCGTGAAGCAATCCCAGGAGAAGGAGTCAGTGGCTCACCAGGCCTTGCAAACAATATTCAAGGAGCCCCTGCATAAGCTCTTGGACCAGATCAAGGAAAGGCCCTATTTCCAGTGGCCTCCGAAGTTAATGGGAGATCCGAACAGACGAGATCAGAAGAAGAAGTGCCACTATCACTGAGATCATGGCCACCTGACTGGAGAATGCAGGACCTTCAAGAGACACTTGGAGGACTTGGCGCAAGCAGGGCATTTACTTGAATTCGTTGATGCCAAGAAGATTGCTTGGGAAGGAGGGAACCGAGAATAAGACCGAAGGGTCGAACAAGGAGATGCTCCACTTGGCGTAGTGAAGATGATCCATGGCACCACTAAGCCAGTAACCCGATCAGTTGTTCGGCACCAAGCCAGGACCATTGCGCATGCTATGAAGGTAGATGAGGGCAAGCGACAAAGAACGGAAGAAGATTTAAGCCAGAACCAGACCAAGGGAATAAGCTTCTCAGAAGATGATCTTGAAGGGATACATTGATCTCACAATGATGCCTTGGTACTAACACCGCGCTTTGCCAACTATGATGTAATGCCAGTACAGGTAGACCAAGGAAGTTCGATGGACATCATGTACTATAGCTTGTTCCAGAAGCTGGGGCTAAAAGACTCTGCACTCAAAAGTTACGTAACACCCCTGATCGGTATTGGCACAGACCTAGTATGGCCAGTTGGAAGGATTACAGTACCAGTAAAGGCAGGACCCATAACGGTAAATACTGAGTTCTTAGTTGTTAATCAACCTTCTTCTTATAATGCAATTGTAGGTAGAACATTGATTCATAGTCTGGGAGCAGTACCCTCAACCTACCACCAATCCCTAAAGTTCCAAGTGGGCCAAGAGGTAGTTAAGATCAAAGGAGACCAACACGTAGCGAGGCAGTGCTTTCTAACAACATTGAAGAGCCTCGAATAATATCCAGAAGTGAAAACTATCGAGGTGGAAGATAGCCCCACGATCTATGACTATAGTCAAATAGCTGAGGAGAAGGTGGTTGAGGACCTTAAGAAAGTTGTTATCAATCCGGAGGACCCAGTTCGGTTCTTCTTGCTCGGGACAAGCTTGGCCAAACAAGAAGAGATCGAACTGGTTGAATTCTTGAAAAGGAATAGAAAGATCTTCGCATGGGCGCCATACAAGGTGCGAGGGATAGATCCCACAGTAATCAGCCACCGGTTAAATGTAGACCCCCAGAGGAAGCCAGCGACACAGAAGCCCAAAAAATCGGCACCACACCATGCAGAGGCAGTGGTAGAGGAAGTTTAGAAACTAAAGGAAGCTGGGGCCATCAAGGAAGTCCACTACCCAACCTGGTTGGCAAACACTATCGTATTGAAGAAGAAGGATGGAAAGTGGCGAGTCTGTGTTGACTTCACCGATCTCAACAAGGCCTGCCCTAAAGACTGTTTTCCTCTGCCTCGAATAGATCAACTCGTCGATTCAACGGCAGGGCATGAAAGGATGAGTTTTCTAGATGCCTATAGAGGATACTATCAGATTGTGATGTACCCCCCAGACATGGAGAAAATAGCATTTATCACTCCTCAAGGAATCTACTACTACAAGGTAATGCCATTCGAATTGAAGAACACTGGTGCCACTTATCAAAGGCTTGCAACAAAGATGTTCGACGATCTGATCGGAAAAACCATGGCAGTCTACATAGATGACATGGTGTAAAGACTAAGTACCCGAACAAGTACCTTGAAGATCTGAGAAAAACATTCGAAATCCTCAAGGCTTATAAACTAAGGCTTAATGCCTCCAAGTGTGCCTTTGGGGTCTGTTCGGGGAAATTCCTAAGCTTCCTTGTCACTCACAGAGGGATAGAGGTAAATTCCGAACAGATATCAGCCATACAGAACTTAAAGAGTCCACAAAACCTAAAAGAAGTCTAGAAGTTGACGGGAATGGCCGCGGCACTCAACTGCTTCATTAGCCAAGCTTCTAATCGAAGCTATCCATTCTTCAGAGCCATGAAGAAGGCAAACCAGTTCAGATGGGATGAAAAAAGTGAGTAGGCCCTTTCCGAACTACAGCTGTATCTCTCTTCTCTACCGTTGCTAACGGTGCCAAACTCTAGTGAGACACTATTCTTGTATCTCGCAGTCTCTAGCTGAGATGTAAGTGCAGTCCTCCTGAGGATAGAAGACAAGGTCAAGAGGCCAATTTACTACGTGAGCAAGGTCCTTCTTAACCCAGAGACAAGGTACCTGCCATTAGAGAAGCCTGCACTGGTCCCGGTTGTTGCTTATCGCAAACTCATCTACTACTTCAGAGCTCACCCAAACAAGGTAATAACCGAATACCCCCTTGAATCATTACTTCGAAAAGATGACTTTTCAAGGAGAGTTGCAAAGTGGGCTGTGGAATTAGGGGAGCACGACATCACCTTTCACCCTAGAACAGTCATAAAGGGATAAGTTTTGGCCGACTTTATAGCCGAATTCAGCTAGGAGGAGTGTTCGGTGGACACTGGGGGCAAACTACCAAGCCAGGAACTCTTGAAAATGAGGACCCAGAGGATACTTAGAGGCGCTACGTGGACAGTTCTTCGTGCAACAAGGGGGCTGGAGCAGGAATAGTACTATATAGCCATGATGGAATTCTTATGGAGAAGGCTGTTCGGCTGGACTTCCAAGCCACCAAAAATCAAGCCGAATATGAAGCCCTGTTAGTTGGGCTCTGAGATGTCAAAGAACTGAAGGCTCGAAAGGTTAAAATATTTTGTGATTCCCTGTTGGTCGTGAATCAGATCAAGGGAGAGTACACTGCAAGAGATGACAGAATGCAGGCATATGTCCGGCTGGCTCAGCGACTTGCAGAGGACATCCCAACTTATGAGATTACCTAGCTTTCATCCAAAGAGAATAGCCATGCTGACTCCTTAGCATGCCTAGCCTCAGTCGTTAGCTTTGAGAAAAAGAGGGTGATTTTAATGGAAGTCCTCTAGCAACCGATCATAACCATTAACGAAGAAGAGCAGGTTTATTGCTCAAAGCTGGGTCCGAACTGGATGGATCCCCTAAAGAATTACTTGGTAAAAAATGAACTACCAACCGATCAGTGAGAAGCGCAGATAATAAGAAAGAAGTCAGCAAGATTCTGGGTCTCCAATTCGGGGGATCTGTACAAGAAGTCCTTCACTGGACCATACCTCTTCTGTGTGCACCCGAATAAAGTTCAGGACCTCTTGTCCGAAATACATGAAGAAATTTGTAGTAGCCATACTGGAGGGCGGTTATTAGCTCACCGAGCAATTTCTCAGGGCTACGGGTGACCCTACATGCAAAAGGACGCAGAGCGGAATGTCCAGAAGTGTGAAAAGTGCCAGAGGTTCAGCCCGAACATACACATCCCAGCCGAAGACCTCTCTCAACTCACAAGTCCATGGCCCTTTGCCCAGTGGGGATATGACATAGTTGGCCCCTTCCCAAAGGCCACAGGCAACAGAAAATATCTCCTCGTTGCCACGGACCACTTTGCTAAATGGGTGGAGGCTGAGCCCTTAGCCAATATTAGGGGCGTTAATGTAAAGAGATTCACATGGAAGAGCATCATCACCCGGTTCGGCATCCCCCGAGCAATTATCTCCGACAACGGTACTTAGTTCGATAGCTCCATATTTAAGAATTTTTGTTCGGGGCTTGGGATCAAAAACTACTTCTCTATCCCAGTGTACCCTCAAAGTAATGGGTAGGAAGAAGCTACCAACAAGACCATCATCAACAGACTGAAGAAGAGGCTGGATGCAGCTAAGGGGAGGTGAGTTGAAGAATTGCCCTCAGTTTTATGGACTTACCAAACTACTCTAAGGAGGTATACGGGTAAAATCCCATTTTTCCTAGCTTCTGGGGTGGAGGCAGTCATACCATTGGAGGTTGGGTTACCTACCATCCGAACAGAGGTAAGCACCCTCGAAGTAAATAATAGAGTAATGACTTTGGACTTGAATTTAGCCGAGGAACAAAGATCAATGACCACCATTGAATTGGCAGCCTACCAGCAAGCCCTTGCCAAATGGTACAATAAGAGGGTGAAAGCATAGGAGATCTGGTCATAAGGAAAGTGCTCGGTCATATGAAGGATCCAATACAAGGGAAGTTGGGCCCGCATTGAGAGGGTTCATACAAGGTTACCTCAAAGGGTGGCACTGGAGCATCTTATCTACAAGACATGAGTGAAAAAGCAGTCCCTAGACCATGGAACGCAAATAACCTCCGCAAGTTTTACTTTTAAATCTTCTAGTTCTTTGTAATTTTTCATTTTTAATAAAATGCCATAGTTTGGCATGAACTTTTTCCTTAACTCTTAAGTTTTTACCAACTGATATTCCTAATAAAAAACTTGGGGCGCATACCCTGAGTATGACAAGCATAATGAACCTCTTCAGCAGCCTAAGTTCGAAGTTTATCCGAACTTCTTTTGCCCTCAGTATGGATGTTAATCCCATATTTAAGATGTTTATACTTAGGATGTTTAAGCCTAAACACGCTAAGTTCAAAATTATCCAAACTGATATAACCCTTAGTATGGATGATAAACCCATACTTAGGATGTTTAAGCCTAAAAAGGCTAAGTTCGGAGTTTATCTGAACTACATTAGCCCTTAGTATGGATGTTGATCCCATACTTAGGATGTTTAAGCCTGAACAGGCTAAGTTCGAAATTTATCCGAATTGATATAACTCTTAGTATGGATGATAATCCCATATTTAGGATGTTTAAGCCTAAAAAGGCTAAGTTCGGAGTTTACCCGAACTACGTTAACCCTTAATATAGATGATAATCGCATACTTAGGATGTTTAAGCGTAAAAAGGCTAAGTGCGAAGATTATCTGAACTAATATAGCCCTTAGTATGGGAGTTGATCCCATACGTATGATTGATTAAGCCTCGAAAAACTTAGTTCGATGTTTATCCAGACTAGTATTTCCCTTAGTATGGATGATGATCCCACACTTGGGACAATTAAGTTTAAAAAGATAAGTGTGAAAGTATGTCCGAATTGCTTGGGCTCTTAGCATGGGAGTTCTCTGAAGACAAAACACACTCAAACAAGTACAAATGCAAATGAAGAAAAGGAATTTCATTAAAAAAGAGGGGCTGAAACCCTCGAAACTACAAAAAGCCCAAATAAAGCAGTACAAAGATAAATAAGAAGAGAAAAAATAGGGGTTTCAGAGGGCGGTTAAGAAGTCTTCGATGGTTTCCACTGGGGTCCCCACTTCTTCAGCAAACTCCGGGTCAACTGCCTCTGCCTTGGCGTTTCCTCCTATTGCAGCCTCAGCAGTACCGGCCTTGGCATCCCTGACTTCTTCACCTCCATCCTTCGTGGCTTGCTTACTCGGTAGAGGGACTTCTGCGTATAAGGGGGAGGATTCCTCGACCCCAGCGGCTTTTAGTGCAGCCTCCCAAGCGAAGCTAAAAATGAAGTCTTGGAGGCCAGGGATCTGCGATTTATAGTCCTCGGTAGCTTCAGCCACCCCAGCCAAATAAGCCTTTAAGGCCTCCTCCCTGGCCTCGGTCTTTCCAAGGAGAACCACGGTGTCGGCAAGGGACTTCTCCTTCTCCTTCAGACGCTGCTTCAAAGCAATCTCAAAAATCTCTAGCTCGGACGCTCGAGTATGCGCAGCATCGAGCAGTTTTTCCTTCACCCGGATGCTAGCCTACATCTGAGACATCTTCTGGAGGTACGGCTAGTTCTTCTCCAAGAGCTTAGCAAGCTCCAGTTCCATCCCCTCCAGCCTCTCCATGGCCACCACCAGGCGCTGGAGACCCTACAAAAGAAAAAAAAGGAGGGGAAGGAAAAATTTTATACACAAAGACAGAAGATATAGAGGGAAGCCAAAGAGGACAACCACAAGGAATACCTGGACCGAATGACGAATTGAGGACTTAACTAGCTGCTCGTGGTGGAGCCTCCGAGCCTATTCCATATCGGCTGGAAGTAGCAAAGCTTTGGACAACCCGAAAGCAGTGTTCAGAGATTTTGCCTTGTCTTCAACGGTGATGGCCTGGTTACCCCTCTTGAGATCGGGTGACCACGGCTCTGCATCACCGGGCAGCTCCGCTACAGCCTTCCCCTTCTCTTTTTTCTCTTTCTCCCTTCTTTCTTTTTCCTTCTCCTTCTCCTTTCCTTTCCCATTCTCCTTCCTTTTGTCCTTTGGGAGGGAATCCCCCGACCTTTTTCAGCCTTTTCGGAGGGGGCTGGGATGAAACTTTGGAGACGGGAGCTGCCTCCTCAGTTAGTTCAGCGGCGAGATTGGCCGAAGGCGTCCCTACTGTAGAAACCTTCCTCTTCGGCCCCCCAAGGGTAAGGAACTTGCTAAGGTCGGCGGTTGGGTCATTCTTCTGCGCTATCTCGGCTATTTCTTCAAAAATTGAAAAATCAAAAAAGGAAGAAGAAGATGATGAAATGGAAATGGTGTATCCCGGGGACGACGGATTGGGTTCGTCTACCGTCAGTGGGGGTTGGGCAATTGTAACCTGCCTCTCAGCACGAACGAATGGTAGCACCATGGCCTCAGGAGTGTAAATGGGTGCAGACGTCTCAGTAACAAATCGAACGCCGGATGCGTTCGGTCTTATGAAGCTTCTATACGTCGGAATATACTTCAAAAGGTTGCGTGGTACCCGTTTAAGACCTCTCTGTTCGGGTAGGCTTTTGTATTCCCAGACCTTCTTCAAGTCTTTTAAGTGGACCCCAGGAAGAGGTCCACGAGCTTGGTTGTTCGCAATCTCACCTGTACCGAACAAAGAGAAATCGTCAGAAAAGAAAGGCATATGAAGCAATAAGAACCATGCTAAGCATACTAACAAGCAGAT
>JAOTRH010069083.1:0-18018 GCA_034768845.1 Heliamphora exappendiculata | reverse complement strand
GGGGGGGCGACAAAATGTAATGGGTTGTTCATATTGCTGGAGATGCGGTTAGTATTTTATTTTGTGGGAATAAAAAAAATAAATAATAAATAAAATTTAATTATTTTCAAGAGAGAAAATAGAAATAATTAACTTGGACACACAAATGTATTAAAGTGAAGTTTTAATTTTTCAATATCATGAGATGGTGATATAATTATGTGATCTTTGAAATTATTCAAGATGAAAATAGAAAACAAAGAAAATAAAAAATAATTCTTAGTGAATATCATTAGTGGATAATGTTGGAATTTGTGGTACATGGTGTGTATAAAGATGATAATCAAATCTTTGATTCAAGAAATAATTGTAGATATAAATAATCTAAATGTTGAAGCATTAGGCATTGCTTAAAAGGATTTGTTATATTGAATAAAAATACGTAATTTGAGAATAAAATATTTTTAGTATAATAGAAAAAAAGCCTAAAATATATTTTAAGGTACGTACATATTTACGAGTAGTTAGAAAAGAAAAATTAAAATTTGAGTTAAGCCTCTGACTATTTTGTTTATTTTGTAAAATATATATAGAAGGGGATGGAACTTATACCTATACATGAGTCACGAGTGATGGTAACTCAACTTATATGAATGAAGATATCAAGAAATAAATTCACCTGAGTAACAACAAGTCACTTGGTGGTCGTTAAGCACGGTCATGCTTATTTTGAGAGACAATTCTCATATTGTAGATAGTGCATACTGCAATGATGGAGGGTTGAGCATTAATACTCTTAATGGGTTTATAACCTTTTGAAAGTGATGTGTTTAATTACAGTACATATTTGATGAATTCACCTATATGAGTGTGGAAGTGGTACCGCTTCATATAAGAACTCAGGCAGGTTCTCTAGAGTACTCATCAAAATTCAGGTAGGACGCATGGTCGTTTAGCGCCACCCTGTGTTGAACAAACTCTGATTAGATGTTTGGCCGTGTTACACTAAAAGAAATTTGGTTCATAGAAATATTGCATTTCACCAACTTCCTATAACCCAAACTTGTTTATGCTAAGTGTCGATTTATAGTCTAAAAGACACCGTCAGAATAGATTAGATGCTCGTGATCCATTATCGATCTTTATATAATTTTATTTATATTTTGAAATGATGGGGGATTGTTGTAGTTTTTAATACAAAATTAATTAATTAATTTCAAAATAAATATAAAAATTAATTTAATTATTATATATTTTAATGGTAGTTAATATTGAGTCATTAATTGTCGGTTACAAAAATTAAACTACATTATTGTAAAAAATAAATGAGTTTTAAGTTAATGAGTTTTAAAATATTATAAATATAATTATTTAATGAGAATTATGAGTTTTGAAAGGTATTGCCGTTATGATTTTACTTGTCCTCTATAAATTCACGAATTCTGTGAAGATTTTAAAAGGAGAGTTAGAGAGAAATAGTTTTGATATACTATGATGATGAAGTATTTTAGAGTTATTTTATTAACAGAATTTTGTATTATTTTTTTGGTTTGATTTTGGGACGATGAATGAAACTGTTTCTGATACTTCTATATTTGTGAGTGTACACTTGTGGAGAAGCGACAATTAAATTCTGAAGAGTAGGACGCTAATAATTTAATGTATCGAATCATATACTTCAAGAGATAAAAATCTATTTTTAGAAACAATAAGATTCCTCACGTCTTTGTTGATAAGTTTTTTTGATATATATTTAACCCCTCAATTTTCTTTATAAAAGACAAAAAACAATCATCATGAGCCGTCATCCTATTTTTAGACAATAAAAATAGTACCGTAATTTCTATTTAAATTTTTCAAAAGAACCTTAATGAATGGCGAGGAAAGTCGCTTAGGCTTAATTTTTACATTATCAACATTGATCTATGTGTTGATTAGTAAATTTTCACATTTGAAAGAGCTACTCGGAAAAAAAATAGAGTGGTGGAAAGTATAAGATGAAAGGAAAAATATAATAAAAGTACAAAATAAAATATAAACTAAACACAAAATAGAGAAAAAGAAAAATTAGGAGAGAACAAGGAGAGAGATAAAGATAGAAAAAATAAGAATAATTTTTTATATTTTTTGAATTCCTCTTATAAAGACGATTTAAAATTCTTTTCTATTAAAATATAAATAAAAAAATTTGAAAAGCCAAAAATAAGCTTAAATAACTAATAAGTCATGTTGTTTTGCTTTTTTTTTCTTTTTCTAGTACTTTTTTTTCTATTTTTTGGTAATTTTTTTAATTCCTCTCATTCAGGGGATTCAGAAAAATAAGAAAATGTGACCAAATCATTTTACAAATTCAGAAATTAACAAAACTAAGTCAAATGGCCTCAAAATATCCCAAACTAAGCATTAATTCATATAAAAAAATATATATACTATATATGGTGCTGCTTAATTGGGGCACATAAAAAGATATGGGCCTTTAATCGGATATACAGATATTAAAAGATATATAAATTTTAATATTTTTTGTCCTATCTTTTGCATATTTTGTATTTATTTGTTCATTAGTTAAATATATACTTTTAGTCCCTGTTTGCCATTTTAAAAAGCTTGGTTTTTAAAAAATTTAATTTTTATAAAAAAAGAGAAAAAAAGAGTTAGTTTGTATCGGATAATTTTATATAGTATTATTTTATTTTTATATTTTATTAAAATATCTAATATATTTTTATTTTTTTCTTTTAAATTAATAATCGTGATATTAACATGAATTTTTTGTGAGTAAAATTAGCTTATTTAACTGAAGGTATTATAATTGTTTAGATATGCATAGATTTTTTTACTACTATAATAATAAAAAAATTTATTTGCAATTAAAATTACCAAAAACTACAATTTGAAAGCTTATTTTTTTAATTAAAAAAATTAACTTTTTAGTAATGCCAACTAAGAGCTTAATTATTACTTGCAGAATAATTAACTTTTCAGTAATACTACATACACAGAATTTCAATTACACTCCAATCATAGAATTTTGATTCTGACCATTTATTTGTTTTGAAATTCATAATACTTTTGGATTCCGCCGTAAATAGTCATTGAAGATCGAAATTATATGACTTTTGTGGTTGAATATTTGTGTCTTAAGCATTTTTTTAAAAAAATTTATAAATTTTCAAAAGTAACAAACAACATAGCCTCTCTTTCCCAAGTAATTATTTGATACTCTCGTGGCTTTATTTATGTAGTGCTTGCTTAATTTGTTTGGTACTGAGTACTTACATAATATGTATGGTATATTTTTGACAAAAGAGTTAGTCAATTAGTGCACTCAAAACCACACATATGCCTTATATGGGAGGTTACTTGCTGGTTTGTTTTACCATATTTATTTATAAAAAAAAATAATTTAAAATATATATAGAAAGATTAAAAAATATATGGTTCCTATTATTAAGATTTTTAAAGATAAACATTGATCATGATAAATTTACTATTATTTATGAATAGTCTCATTTACGGAAATTCTTGTTTTTAAAATGTAAAATTCTATGATTTCTTATATATAAATTTATTTTTAATAAAATTAATATTTTTAAATTCTACTCACTAAGACCTATCAAACCAAATCTATATAAAGTATAAAATTATGTAAAAATAATAAAATCTAAATTTTGATAAATTTCTTATTTATTTTCAAACGGAGAAACTTTTCAATTTAAAAAAAAGTAAAATAATTCTCTATTTTTCTTAATTTCTTTTTCAATTTTAAAACTAATTTCTCATTTTTTAAACTATAAAGATTTATCAATTTTAACACTAGATTTTCAATTTTAAGACTAATAAACTTTTCAATTTAAAATCTCTCAATTTTAGAATTAAATTTTTTAAGTTTAGGGCCTGTTTGGGTTAATTTTTAAGCTGATTTTCTTTTTGTTTTTTTTGCAAAAAAGTTAATTTTTAAGCTGCACTATTTGGTTTAAAAAAATTAAAAAATTTTTTTCTGTTAATTAAATTTAAAAAACTAATATATATTCTAAACACCTCAACTATTTTTTAAACAAAATTATTATAATGCACTTACTTAAAAAGTCAATTATATTTTCAAAAATCAAAAATCGTGTTAATATCTTAAATACTATAATTTAAAATTTTAAAATAAAAATATTTTAAATATTTTAATAAAAGAAAAAAAAAAGAAAAATTACTACAAAAGTTTATTTTAAATACTTTTATTTTTTAAATTTTTTTTTAAAAAATAAAATTTTTAAAATTCAAATTTAAAAGCTATTCAAAAGCTACTACTCGGAGAAATTTCTGAACGAGTACAGTTAAGGACCGTGGGCGAAGCGTGCGTCAGCTAAGACGAATTGGACATCAACCGTGACATCACCACCGTTTGGTGCGACATCACGGACAGCCGGACAGGGTTACCGGTCCCTCCATCGTGTCGCTCCAAAATAATCGTCACCCGGCATCATCATCCACGTGGCACGCATGATAGAGGATGTCACCCTCCAAGGTGACGTTTGCGTGACCGCAACGTAAGACATTTTCTTTTCCTTCCGGCCAATTCTCTCCCCTTCCCCATGTAATAATACTATATTCTATTGTATACCTGATAATTATTTATTTGTTTATTTTGGTTATTTATTTTTATTTTTTATAAAATTTTTTATTATTTAATTAAAATATTAAAATTTTGATTTTTTCATCAAAAAATTAAAATTTATTTATCAAAATATAAAAAATAAATTAAATAAAACAATAAACTAAATTTAATATTACTTATTTTAATTTTTAATAAATTTTTATTTTATCTTTTTATTAAATTTTTAAATTTTTTAGTTCACCTCTTTGAAACTATTAAGAAAAGTAAAAAAAAATTAGTTAAAAAATAAAAAAGTTTAGAAAAGATAAAAATAAGCAATTTTTTTGTAATTTAGTCCAAACAGAGCCATATATACTAATGTTGTTGGGGCAAACTGTCAAGATCCTGAGATTATATCTATAATTTTGGTTAAAAAATAATTGGATGGCAAATACCGAAACTGACTCCAAATTAAATTTTTTGATATCGAACAATCAAAATAAAATTCAATAATACTCTCAAAGTTAGTTATATGATTATACATTTCGAAATCTAATTGGATGATTTCGGTTGCTGCAACAATTTTTAATCAATGATCTACTGTGATTTTTAATTTTTAGTCAAATCTTCGACACAAGCCATTTATTGTATTTTCAAATGTTAAACACGAACAAAGTGCGAATTTTGATATATTATGTTCTTTAAAATTTTATTGATTAGGTTTAAAATTTTTAAATAACGTAAAAATCATAACTATCTAATCACTGACTGAATATTATCAATTTTGCGTCAAGTTTTATAACAACATATAAATAGATTATAGTAAGGACATGCGTAGTAAATATAACTTGGGTTCCTAATGTAATTATGAAAATTCATCTCAACTCAGAAGCAATTTCATAAAAATATTAATTATAATTTATTATACTAAAGAATTATAATTACACTCTCAGACATATTCTCAAAACTAAATATTCAAGCTCCTGTTATTAAATACTTATTTATTCTCACAACGTTAGAATTTTCGATACCTGCCGATTAAATTAAATTACTGACAATTATATTTAATCGGCTTCTTAAAAAATTTTCTTAAGACATTCCGCTTAACTTATTTGACTTCCGGATAATTAAATCTATCTACAGAATTTGACTCGATCAAAACTTATAAGTTTTCTTCATGGGGTATCGTCAATCCCGATATTTCATAACGTGAATTCTGTCAATAATTAATTTTTACTATATAATTAATATCGTTATCCAACTTACCGAAATTATAGACCCGTAAAATATCACACTCTTTAATGAATTAAAATAACGAATATTAAATATACATAAATAATTAATTATTTCGGGATTAAGAGTATAAGCACTCATAGTAACAATTGAGTGTAAATTAATTTATATAGTAAGTATAAAATTAATTATCTTAACGTGGGCATGTTCAATACACACAAAATGTACTAGTACAGCGAGTCAGAATTATAGACGATACTATTATCTATTTCACATAATCAAGACATGTCAAATAAAACTCTGTGCTATAGTCGTACTGGTTGTTTGTCCAATTCCATCTAAACTGTGAACTAAAAACTTATATTTTACAAGAACCTTTAATCCGGTCTTTCATGTGTAAGTCGAACTCTACACACCAGATTAAATATTATGTAGAATAAAAGATATCTATGTACGACATTAAATAAATAATAAAATACATATATTGCTCATTAAGATTCTCATAAAATAAAAATAATAATTTTATTAAAAAAATATTAAAATTAAATATTAAAATCAAAATTATAATTTTTAATACACAACCCTAATAAACGGTTGATACATACGTGCGTATGCATATGTATATTCAAGAATTAAAATAGTTAAAAAAAATTAAATAGTATAATGCTTCAATGTTTGTAAAATGATTCAACTTTTAAATTGTGAATAATTATAATTTATAAATTAAATAATAGGAAAAAAAATTGATAGGGTATTTTGAATAAAACAAAAAATTTACACAACTTTATATTTGAAGTGATCCCAAGTGAAAACATTTTTTATGCTAAAAGTCTACACTACCTCATTTTTAAAGAAATATAAAAAAAATGTTATTCTTTATATTTATATATATATATATATATATATATATATATGATCGCGTAAAATTGGGTGTTACGTAAACGCTCACATATGAATGATTAATTACTTACTAATTTTAAAATATTATGTAATATTATTTATGTAATATTGGCCCTATTTAGGTGACATAATTTATAATTTATTTGGCTTATAAATCAATAAATAAGTTACGTTGTTTGGGTAATTAAATAAGTCAAAAATATGTAAATAAATCAATAAACTAATAAGCCAAATAAGCTAGTTTATAAGTCAAAATAAATCAATAAGCCAAATAAGCTGGCTTATAAATCAAAATAAACCAAACAAAGTGACTTATAAGCTAAATAAATAAATAGGCCAATTGTCACCCAAACATACTGACTTATTTGTATTTTAACTTATTTGCTAATAAATAAATAAGCCAATAAATCAACCGTCCAAACATGGCCATTAATTATATAACAAAAACTATTTTAAATAGAGGAATATTAACTCTATTTTGTTAGATTATAAGGTACTTTTAAAGTACTAAGTAGGCTATGAGACGTAAGTAAAGAAAAATGTTTAATACACGCTAATTATATTATTCTTATTTTTTACTTATATAATGAAAAAGGATCAATATTGTCTCACTCGAAGCAGCAATACAATATGGTGCTTCGGGATGATTAATTAATTAATTATCATCTTTATTGAATAGATAAAAATAAAAATAATTTACTTAATGTGTATTAAATATTTTTATTTTTCAAAAAATACAACTTAAATAATGTCACATATTATTCTAAGAGTACTAAATAATTTTCTATCTTAAGTCCATCTCTAATTTAAGTGGCCTGGTTTAGAATAATTGTTTATTTACTTATTTTATTTTTAGTGAATTTTTTTTATCGTTTAGTGAAACAATTGTACTTTTCGATTCTTCTCATCGAGACGATTAGAAAACCTAATTTTTTTTATCAAAATAAAAAAAAAATTTAAAAAGACAAAAATAAACCAATAAGTTAAATTTTATATTACTTATTTTTACTTTTAGTGAACTTTTTTTTTATTTTTTTATTAAATTTTCTTACTTTTTTGGACTATCTCACTTAGATAATTTGAAAAAATAAAAAAAATTTAATCAGAAGATAAAAAATTTCAGAAAAAACAAAAAATAAACAAAAAATAATAAAATTAGCCCAAACAAGGCCAATAAGATATTTATATTTTTTGAAACTTTTTTTTTGTTTTAACTTCTCAAAATCTCTTTTTTAAAAATATGTTCCCACTATTTTTTAACATATTTTAAAAAATATCTTTTAATGATAAACATTTACTCCATATAAAAATTTTAATTTATAAATTAATCTAATTAGTTTTAAATGTTACTAATTTTTTCTACCCTCCCCTCTCAGTTGACAAACACATTTAAGATTCTTCACTTTCTCAGTTAAACAAATTCAATTTAAATTTCTTTTTCTCTAAAACAAATGACATTTTAAAATAGCATAAATTTGTCCTTTTTATTTTTTCCAAAAAATGTTTTTCACCTGCTTAGTTAAAAGAGAAATTTTGGCAAAAATCAAAATATAAGTTAATATTTAAAGATTGGTCCTATCTATTTTTTAAAACAAATAAAATTATCCCTAAAATATTAATGTTTATTGAAAATATCCTTAAACTAAAATTTTAGAATATTATATTGACTAAATTTCTTCCAAATCTTCAACCGCCGTAGTCGTCGTCGCCGCTATCATCGCCAGTTGAGACGTCACTGTCATCGCCATTAGGGCGTTGCTGTCATCGCTACAGCAAATACAACTGATAAATGTATCAGTTGATAGTTAATCTTGTATTTTTTTTAAATTTTGTATCATAAATACAACTGATATATGCGTCAATTCATAGTATGCCATATATTTTTCTGATCACTGCAGCGCAAATACAACTGATACATAACTGATAGACGTATCAGTTGATAATCTGTCTTGTATTTTTTTCTGATTCTACATCTCAAACACAACTGATACTTTTAAAAGTTGGAAGCCTGCGATGGACGACAACGACAAAGGTTTGGGTGGAGGCGGCGGCGAGGACGACGACAGTGAGATTTGGCTATGGCAGTCTCGACGAGATCGGGTCACGACGGAGGTGGCTCGTGTTTGCGGCGAGAAGCTGGTGGAGCTTCATTTTGTAGAGAGAGAGATAGAGAGTGTGTGTGTGTATGCTTACTAAGGTAAGAAATGAAGAATATAGAGGCGGCGGCTAAGATTTAGATTGTTAGGATTTAAATTTTTTAATTCAAACTTTAAGTATGATATAAAAAGAAATTAAACCTTTTAACTAGGGGTAAATCAGTCATAAGTCTTTTTCCTAATTTATAATGGGACTAAAAGTAGTAAAATAAATATGGTAAGACTAAAATTCTTACGAGGTCTCAAAAAAGACTAATCCTCAAAATTCTCTAATTAAAATTCTAAGCTCATTTCTAATCTTAATTAAAATTTCTTTTCTTAATTCTAGATCAACTGACTTTTTTGCATTTTTTTAATCTTTCGAGAAAAATTATAATTTACGGGGCTACCAAGCATTACACCGAGTTCGGTAACAGTTAAATGCCCAACATGCAAGAATAGAAAACACTTACAAAAATAAAATGAATTGTTTCGTTAAATTGAAAGTTAAGAAAATAAATTTTAGGAAGAATCGAAAAATACAATACATCTTATTTTTGAGGAGAACAAATGAGTTGTCTTGCAAGCGCAGTCCATAACCACATAGTTAGGACCTAATATTTTTGGATTTAAAATTAATTATTTGGTGTGTATCTTGTATTCTGTGGGACCTATATAAGAGGTGTTTAACAATATTTTTTGTTATAGTTTTTATCTTCTTACTATTAATTTTAATTATAAAATTTATTCCAAACAGACTTCTACTAAAAGTACAATTACTTTTTCTTATGTTTCAGTTACGAGTTATAATTTTTACCAAACACGTACAACTTCTACTACAAGTTATAATCTATAAGTTACTAATTTTAACAATACCAAACACCACTATAATTAAGTATTTATTTACGTAAATTTGAGTTGAGCTGAAGTCAAGTTATCCATAAGAACTTAATATGTATACGATTTTATAATTATATAAGCTAAAGATATATAAGATTTGTCTCTATATAAGGACATTATAATTCTATTAGGTATGTGAAGAGTTAAATTAAAAGGATAGAGATATAAAAAGAGAAAAGAAAAATAACAAGGGACACCAATGTGACCCTTGAGCGGGAAAACATAGTTAATTTCAAAGCTTGAATTTCAAGTATTGGTTTTTTAGATTTTTGATATCAAGTTTTTAATCTCTACGATTATAGTGAATTATCTCTCTCACCCGTGAACGTAGATAGGTTGTACGGAATAACGTAAACTCTAGTGTGAAATTTTTTTTAGTATGTGCATGATTATGCTTCTGATTGAGTTTAGGAATTAATTGATTAGGCCCCGTTTGGTAATATTTATAATTTTTTTTTATTTACAATAAATATAAATATATTTTTGTTTATTTTTTATAAAAATAAAAGAAAAAACATGTTTAACACATAGATGCTTGAAAAGTGATGATCAGAGGTTGGGGTTGAATGTGGTAGTCGGAGGTAAGTTGGGTTTGGTATTTCGAATTTTGGTATTCATGCTCGGTAAGATGTCCGAACAGTATTGGAAGGATGAAAAATGAGTCGACATAAGTGCAGAATCTCTGTAAGAGGTAGAGAAATCGAGACCTGTTTAAGACAGATCAATCAGTCTAAAGACGAATCGATCTGTCTAAAAGGCAGATTGATCGGTCTAGGTGTAGTAACAATTTTCTACGTGGCGGCTAGGATTAAGTTTTGACCTAAGGGCTGTATATAACAACTCTAAGGTCATCTAACACTTAAGAGGGCTCAGTAGAGAGGCTAGAGGGAGTATAGAGAGAGAGAGAAAGAGGCTCAAGTTTGAGGCTATAGACGTTGTGTGAGTGAAAAAGTGAGACTTTTATTTCTTACTGTCATATAGTGGATTATTTTTTCTTTTATGTGAAAATAGACAGTCAGTTGAACCACGTATATTCGTGTTCTTGTTCTTGTTCTTGTTCTTGTTCTTTACTTGCTTTTGTGTGGATTGAAGCATGCGTTTTTGTTTTCACACCGTTAGGGGATTTAAGCCATTAAAATCTCAACAATTAGTATCAAAGTATTGGTTATTGGCTTGATCACTCAATTGCAGTAAAGATGGTGAACATCAGATATGAAGTTGAAAAGTTTAACGGTAAAAATAACTTCTCCTTGTGATAGAGACGGATGAAGGATCTGCTAATCTAGCAAGGGGTCTCTAAAGCATTACATGGCAAGGTAAGAAAACCAAAAAAGATAATCGATGACAATTAGGAAGACATTGATTCCATGGCCGTGAGTTCGAATCGATTAAATCTGAGAGACGAGGTTATTCACAACGTGCTTGATGTAGAGACAGCGCACGAGATTTGACAGAAGCTAGAAGGTCTTTACATAAAGAGAAATCTAGTCAATAAGTTGTACGTGAAGAAGAAATTGTATAGACTAAAAATGAGAGAAGATACAAACCTTTTGAAACATCTCAACGTGTTTAATATGCTCATCACACAGTTATCCGAGTTTGGAGTAAAGGTTGATGATGAGGCTAAGGCGATACTCCTATTGGCATCACTTCTAACATCTTATGATCATTTAGTGACGACTCTGATGTACTGGAAGGATACTCTAGAACTTGAAGAGGTCACCAGTGCTCTTTTTTCGCATGAGAAAATGAAGAAAGATGGTGAATCAGGTGCAGATGAACTGTAGTTGGCTGAGTCTGACTCAAGCAGGGGAAGAAGTAGATCCAGTGAAGAGAGTTCCATTAAAGGGAGATCTCGGTCTAAGTCACATACAAGGAAGAACGTGGAATGCTTCTACTTTCATAAAACTAGTCACTTTAAGATCCAGTGCCAATAATTGAAACAACATCTGAAAGAAAAGAAAAGTGAAAAAGCCTCTGCAGAATTCATCAGTTTTGTCGAAGAATCGTCAGATAGTGAGGTAAACGGAGATGCACTTTTAGTTTTTTCAAATTTTAATTTTTTGTCAAAGTCACGCATATTAGATTCGGGATGTTTATACTATATGTGTCCAATTAGAGAATGGTTTGACTCGTATAAGTCTTGCAATGGGATTACTATTCTAATGGGGAATGACTCAGTGTGTTAGTCAATTGTAATAGGTATAGTCAAAATCAAGATTTTTGATGAGCTTGTAAGGACTTTGGAGAATGTTAAGCATGTTCCGAAGTTAAAGAAAAACTTGGTTTTTTTGTGAACAATTGATTCTCTAGGTTATGGGTTCACAGTAAAGGGTGGAGTAATAAAGATTAGCAAAAGGGTTATGGTAATCATGAAAGCACAGAAAGTGGATGGTCTCTGCAGATTGGTAGGGACACGGTGGTAGGTAGAGTTACCACTATCACACATGCATAATCTAGTAGGGATGGTACGAGATACAGACATTTGAAACTTAGTTAGACTGACAAGAAGAGTATGTCAAAAAGTTAGAAGAAGATCAGTGCAGCAGTTAAGGTGGAGTTTTGTTAGAAACGCTCACCCAGAGAATCGGGTGATGATGGTTCAAAATCAACAGCAGCAGAAACAGTGCAGCAGAGAACCTTCAGGTCACAGGTAAGCTACAGGCAGATCAGGCAGAGATTAGGAGCAAGTAACAGTGTCAAAGAAGGTAGAGTTACCACAAAAGCTGAGACTTGAGAGTTTGGAAGACTGTCCAAGAACGAGAGGCTAGTTGATTGTAATAGGGTCAAGTTCAAGTGTGACTTGAATTTGGTCCAAACTCATTCAGATTGATGAACAGAGAAGGTAGAGCACCCATACTCGTGAATGGGGTGCAGGACGAGGCGACCACAGATCTTTAAGATGGTGATGGTTCAAAAATTTGAGTCAATGTGGAGATTGTTAGATTTTGTATATTGAATTTTGGTATTCATGCTCGATAGGATATTCGGACAGCATTGGAGGGTTAAAAAGTGAGTCGATATAGGCGCAAGATCTCTGCAGAAGGTAGGAAAATCGAGACCTGTTTAAGACGGATCGATCGATCTAATCGGTCTAGGCGCAGCAACAATTTTTTGTGCGGCGGCTAGGGTTAACTTTTGATCTAGGGGCTGCATACATAAAGGTTTTATGTTTCATAGAAACCCTAAGATCGTTTGTACACTTGAGAGGGCTCAGTAGAAATGTTAGAGGGGGTAGAGAGAGAGAGAGAGAGCGAGAGAGAGAGAGAGAGAGAGGTACAAGTTTGAGGCCACAAATATTATTTGAGTGAAAGAGTGAAATTTGTATTCTTTATTGTCATATAGTTGATTATTTCTTCTTTTTCATGAACGTAAGCAGTCCGTTGAATCATATATATTCGTGTTCTTGTTCTTATTCTTATTTTTTACTCGTTTTGTGTGAATTAAAATCTATGTTACTATTTCTGCTGCGTTAGAAAATTTAAACCATTAAAATTCTAACAAGATAATGGTCGGTAATGATAACTAGAGGTAGCGATGGTGGTTGAAAGTGTTGCTCGGAGATGGTGGCTGTATGTGGTGGTCAAAGGTGGTGACCGAAAGTTATGGTTAGATATGATCGAAAGTGGTGACCAAAGATGATGGTTGAAAAGAGTGTCCAAATGTGGTGGTTAATGGCGGTGGTCGGATGGAATAGCTAAAAGTGTAGGTTGGAGGTGGTAGAGGAAGATGAGTAAAATAAAATTTTATTTACAAAATAAGTAAAAATAAATTTTTTTGTTTTAAAAAATTTAGCAAGTTTTTAAAACCTATTATATATTTTTAAGAGAACAAAAATAATGTTTTTTTTTTTATCCTTTTGTCCGTTCTGTTACGCAAGATAGGGCAACGATAATTTACTAAGAAATTAAACTATTTTCTTAAAAAAATAAATCAATCAATCTGAATATATCCGAATCAATTTAGAGGCTTGAACGGAATTTTTTATATTTTCTCCACGTGAGAAAAGCTATAAAAAAACGAAAAAAAAAAAGAAGGAAACTTAAAAAGGTTGCACGTGTATCACACTTGAAATTATACGTTAAAGTATTAAAGCACATGTTGCACGTGTTATTAGCGTCAATTCTTAAAGAAGATTTTTTTTTTCGATAAATAATTCTTAAAGAAGATTTGGGTGGGCGACATAATGATCACTTGGTTAGGTAAAGCAAGTTTATCTTTTCGGTGTGGTTTTATGTACGTTTTAGCATCTTTTTTTGGTTAAAATTTATTTTTAAAACTTTAATTTAAAATTTAATAAAAAAGTTGAATACATATAAATAGATGTATTTGTAATTTTTGTATTTATAGTTGCTGATATTATATGGACAAACACAATTATATTTTTTAAAGTACGTTGTAAGTGCATATGTTAGAAAAAAAGATTTGTAACATCTAATTAATGTAGTATTTATATTTTTTAATTATAATTTATAAATTTATAATTTTAATTATGCCAAACACTCTTTTTGTTTCTTGAATAGAAGGTTGTAGACACAAATGCTCCGTTTATTTTGAGAAAAAACATACTTATTAAGAAATAATATTTTTATAAGGAGTCTTGACAGCTCAGTAATTTTATACCTTTCTATAAGGCTACTCATTCAGGTGGTCCGCGGTTAGAGTCCCCCTACCTCTCTTCCCCCCCCTACCTCTGTACTTCCAATAAAAAAAATTTTATAAAATATTTTTCTATGTTTGGTTGTAATATTAAAATAATAGTACTAGTACTTATGGTACTGTTAATATAAATGGTGGTGACAGTAATAAGATGATGGTAGTGTGATGGCAATGATGGTAGTAACAATGGTTATAATAAAAGGAGGTAGTTGTGACATTGATGGTTGTGATGGCGGTGGTGGTGGTTTTAATGACGATAGCAAAGTAGTGGTGGTGGTGCGAGTGATATTGGTGAAAATGACAACAGTGGACGTGGGATGATTATAGTTAGGATATATAGTAGTGAAGCGATGACAACGGTCGTGGTGGTGGGATGGTCGTAATTGAAATAGTGGTGGCGGCGACAATAACGACAGTAGTTGTGGAATAGTAATAGTGGTATAAGAGTAATGGTGACGTAGCAATTGGATCTCATTAAGTCTAGAATTTTTTTTTAACAATAAGAAATGATAACATTTTTCTCCATAAATATTTTATTAGTTATTGATCAAAAAATATTTTTTATTAACTTTTAATTCTTGTTGTTCCAAACACCAAAAAACACAAAAATATTTTTTGTTGATCGAAACAAATGGAGTGAACGTAAAATTATTTAATCGTGTCAAATTATCACGCAATATATTATTTTTATAATGCATTTATTTAATAATATATTAAACATATTTTAAATATAAAAATATTAATTCACTTTTCTTGATTAGATAAAAGATAAGAATATTATATTTAATTATGTATTGAGATTTTTATTTGCTAAGAGTATACTCTCAAAATATCTAATAACAAGGGATTGTTCGTTCCTAAATGTACTTTTCAAAAGGAAAGTTAAGAAAAGTTAAGAAAAGTATATTTGTGCATGTAGTGAAAGTTTAAAAAATTCTAATTAGGCTAATCTGGCTATTAAATTTTATCCATTCAATCCTAACTATTCGTTCAAATTATATATTTATGAGAGTTGATACATTTTGGGCAAAATGCATTTCTAATCGTAGAATGTTGTTTTAGGTTAATTTCAACTAGTGATTCAAAATATATATAAAGAGAAAGAAGACATTTTTATAAAACTTCTCAAATTTTGTTATATAGATAGTTTTCTCAAAGTGAATGATGTTCTGAATTGTAATATGATGGTGATAAAGTAGTTCCCCGTTGTGACTTTGGGATTTAAGAGTTATTTAAAAAAATTTTCAAAAATAAAGAATTCAAAGAATGTTTAGAAAAAAATATTTTAATACATTGAAAATCAAAATTTGAAAATTCATTTTGTTAGAAATAGAGTCGCCACTTAGTTTTTGAGAAAAACTAAGAAAAATAAAATTAGCTACTGATATTTAAAACGTTAACCAGAAAAAGAGGGTTCAGGGGCTAAGGTACGAATCGGGGAAGGTGTTAGGCACCATGTTCGTCCAACCGTAAGGTTAGCCTCTACTAATCATCATTGGTTTTTTAATATGATTTCTCAAATGCATATAAATAAAAAAAATAGAGGCAAAGGGAGAATATCCAAAATCAAATATGAAAAAATACATGAAATATGTATATAGCACTCCAAAATACGTAAGTGTCAAAAGAAATGAAATAAAATAATAAAATCAAATGGGTGTAATATTGTCAATTACAACCATTTTATATAAGTGCCTTAATTATAACAATTAACAACATTAACAAGTTGTAATTGTTAGGAATGTTGACACTATTTAATGATTTGATTAAATTTAATTCAAATAAGCAAATGAGTAAACAAGTAAGCTAAATGAAATGAAATACTTGATCATAAATAAAGTAATTAATAAGTAAAGTAAGAATGTAATTAAAAGAGATACGTAAATTGAAATTGAATTTTAACCGGATCACTCCAAAAGAAAGAAAATGGAGTTAGAAGGATCAGGGATCCAAACAAAATACCTGATTTGCTTAGGAATCCTCAAGTTGGTGGAATGAGCTTCAATGGTCCAATCCTCGGGTGGGGATCCAAGCAAGGGTTTGGGATTATTGGAGGCTCGAATCTCAGTATTTCAGTAGGATTTCGGCGTCCGGACTCGAAATTGCTCGGCAACTCGGCAGAGCTTCTCTCACTAAACATCTCTATATTTTTCTGTCCTTGAAAATGTACCAGAGGTACGATATTTATAGAGTTCTTCAACCAATGAGATGCTGCCACGTTCTAAGGCATGTCTAGCCATTTGGAGTTGGCGACCGTCACAATGTTAGTTGGTGGTCGCCATGTTGAAGTTGGCGGTCGTCATGTTGGAAAAGGTTTCACAAAGTTCTATTGGCGGTCGCCACAATGAATATGGTGGTCTCCATTTCTGGCAATGACTTGGGCAACAAGTTATCGACGATTTGGTACAACTTTATTAGTTTTGAAAGTTTCTGATGGTTTTTGATGGTCGGGTTCAATTACTGAGCTTAGATCACTTCCCGAGGATCGAACTGAGACACCATTCTAACTGTTTCCGTCATCGAATTCACCTAAGATTGGGCGGAGTCAAATTGGGGTGTCTATAGTTGCCCCTTTTTGATATAACTTGTATAGCAACACATGATACAAGTTATATCAAAGATCCAGAGACAACAGTCATTTGACTGTGCCGTCAATCTTAGACCATAAACACACAATCATGCATCTGATGTTGGTCGTGCTCGAATTTTTATTAAACTGCCTACATACCCCTTCGCTAGGGATTAGACTAAAATGTAGTTCCTTGGGCAAGATGCAAGGATGCAAGATTAGAAAGACGATACAAATGCTAACATGATGCAAATGCAGATGCTGGTATGATCGAACAAATCCTAAAGATCGAGTTAAGATATAAAGGGAGTGCAAACAAGTCAAAGATCGAATTAAGATTTAAGAACTCTGTTAGGGGTAAAATAATTTTAAAAGAATCGAGTTAAGATTCAAGAAATTACCTTAATCGGAAAATCAATTGATCGGTTGAGTTAAGACCTCACAATTGCGGGATGGAAGCGGAATAAAAATAATTAAAAGCCAAGTTTATAACTTAAATTTAGATTTATCAGAAAAAAACCGCGAATTAATAGCTCGAGTTAAGACCTGAAAATTCGGGACAAGACGCGAGATAAATATAATCAAAAGCCTAGTTACGGCTTAAAATTAAATTTATCGAAAGAAAATTGCGAATTAATAGGTCGAGTTAAGACCTGAAAATTCGGAACAAGACGTGAGATAAAAATAATCGAAAGTCTAGTTACGGCTTAAAATTAAATTTATCGGAGGAAAACCACGAATTAATAAGTCGAGTTAAGACCTGAAAATTCAGGACAAGACGCGAGATAAAAATAATCAAAAATCTAGTTACGGTTTAAAATTAAATTTATTGAAGGAAAACCGTGAATTAATAGGTCGAGTTAAGACTTGAAAATTCGGGACAAGACGTGAGATAAAAATAATCAAAAGCCTAGTTATGGTTTAAAATTAAATTTATCGGAGTGGAGTAATCACACAAATATTCTGGAAAACACCCAAAATTTTTATTTCGAAAAAATGCACAAAATAAAGAGTTTAGAGAAATAAACACCCAAGATTTTTTATTATTATTATTA
>JAOTRH010069072.1:0-12800 GCA_034768845.1 Heliamphora exappendiculata | reverse complement strand
AAGATTAATATCTTCGTCACTCGATGATGTAGTTACTGGAATGATAATAAATGCATACAATACAGTAAAGATAAGATACAGATAATAACAACAATTTTTAACATATTAAACAATTTCTATAAAATAATTTAACCATGAGAAGTCCACAACAATAAAAAAAAAACAAATATCTTCATTTAGTCATCAAGATTTTCGCTTCAATTCCTCTATTGTTTCCCAATTCGAGCATAAAATCATAGCTTGAAACAGAATGCAAAGTCAATATGACAAGGGAAGTTTTCTCAAGGAAACTAAAAGCATATGAATCACCTTCTCTTTCTCTCTTTCCATCCTCTTCTCTTCCTCTTCTTTCTTCTTGTGAGCTCGCTCCCTTGAAGCAATAGAAAATATTAAACATCATAACAGCAAGCACAATCATAGTAATAAAATAAATATGGGTTCCATGTAGCCAAGTCCAAAATTTTGTCTAGAACTTAGATTTTGGTTCTAAAACAAAAATGAAATAATTTCAAAAAAGTTTCAACACTTTGTCTATGAGCATTGGAAACAACAATAAACACTGTAAGGCCACAAGAAGCTACATTTTCATGAATATATATATATATATATATATATATATATATATATTCAACAGATTGGATTGTGGATAGAACCAAGTAGCTCTAGGCTCTAGCTGCCAATGTGAAGATGGGATAATTTGGAATTTCACATGGAGCAACGTTACGGCATCACAAAATGAAGCTTTGATCAAGTCTTTGTTTTTGTTAGTTTTAATTTAGTAGTTCATGGATGCATTTAATGGTTTTTTATTAGGTTTCTAGTAGTTGGACTTGTAGGTATTTTGATGATTTTGCAAATAGCTGGATATGGGCCTTAGGTGTTACCCATAGATTGAATTCTCAGTCAAGTAATGTTTTTTTTAGTAAGTCTAGAATACCTATATGGTTTCCTTATCATTTAATGAAGGTATGAATAGGAAAAGGCATGTAACTTTTCTTTTTCATGTGTTTGTTACTATTCTTACTATTCTTACTATTATTACTATTCTTTTCTTTTCTTTTCTTTTCTTTTTTCCTTTTTTTTTTTTTTGCTGCATGATCATCCAACTACTATTCTCAGGTTACAATTCAAAACTTTCATAAAGTGCACATTTCAACCCCCAAACCTTTTTACTACTACTACTACTACTACCAGCACCCTCATAATTATTATTACTATTCTTTTCTTTCTTCTCTTTTCTTCTTTTTTTTTGGCTGCATGATTATTGATCATCCAATTACTATTCTCAGGTTAAAATTCACAACTCTCATAAAGTGAACATTTCAACCCCCAAACATTTTTATAACCTAACTTAAATAATACATAACCCCTCCCCCAGCTTACTAGCCTTCATTTTAACCACCAAAACCTAAAGTACTCATCATTTAGGCCCCTGAATAGCCCCTAGCCCCCTATTCTGAAATTCATGCAATCTGCAACTTTTGAAGACAACCAAAAATTTTACCTGTTCTTATCCAGAAATAATTCAAGCCTTCTTCCAACATACAAAATTTTAACCAAGGAGCTACCCATAACCAAAAGATTTTTTTAGCCATGGACCAAGTTTCTGAAGCTATCCTCCACAATCCTACATTAGTTTCATATCAGAGTAAATGTTCCTTCCTCAAATCCAAAAGATTTGTTTATTCAAGAAGTCAAGCTACCAAGGAGGTTTGTTGAAGAGTGCATTACGTACTATCAACACAACATTGAAGGACGCGAAAACTTCCATTGATAAATTGATAGCTATAATCCTATACGAAGCTAATGTTAAGGAACAAAAGGATGAAATTGTGATGGTACTGGAAGGAACTGCAAGAAAGCAAGATAGACAGACTCACAGGCATACTGCCGAAGTCAAGAAAATCAAGGATAAGGCTTGTTTGTATGTTTTTTTGTACTAACTTTTAGCTTGTAGCTTATTTTTGCCCAGTTTGAATGTGCCTTTAAATTGCTTTATAAGTCATCTTTTAACTTCTTACGAGCATTTTTCAATTAACACCCAATATCTCAGCTTTTCTTTTGGCTTTCTAATATAATTTTTTTATTGAAATTCGAGAGTCCAATGCTTAGAGCTAGACTGCTAGTAAAGAAGCCAAAAGGCACTGAAAGAAGTTATTAAAAAAGTTGATCCAAACAAGGCATTTACAGCTAGAAGGTAGAAGCTAAAAGTTGCAAAGAAAGAGAATTTTCTGAAGATGCTCAATTTGAGGATTTTTCTAATTTGGAAGTTAATCCAATAAGGCAATAATTAAATTCATCATTCTTGTTGCTTCCAAAGGGAAACTGATGTAGTTTTGGCAGAGGTTCCAACAACCATAATGGAAGGTGGACTCAAGGAACACTTGAACCAAGATCGCAAATAAGCCAACAATAAAATTTTGAGCCGACCACTGGAAAATCCAGCAACCAAGGCTTGAAATCTACGAGATAAGGACTCAAAACCAATCCCTAAGTGGCAGCACAATAAGGCTACAAAATACAATACTAACATCTGAAATTTCAATTCATCAAAACCATCGTCATACCCAAGAAGCTTAGGTCACATTACCCAATTATGGGAGTCAAGTTGGAGTTTCCTTAACTTACCTACTAAAAATAAAAACAGGGAACAAATTCCAAAAAGGGAATGATCATTAAAGATTTATAATCAAAAGAAAGGCAGTTTCAAAAGTTCCTGACTGACTTATGCATCGTTTCCAATATATTGGAGAGTTAGAAACACAATTTTGAAATATAAACATGGACATAAATATATTTTAGTTTTAACAACCCAAAAAGTAAGAAAGAATCCGTAGTAGTAGTTTCATTTCAAAAGAGGACGGAAGAAGATAACATGAACATAACAAAAATTGCAAAAAGTTGGCATCTCAAGGTAATCAAACAACATACATATGACTGTGAGAGTGTATTTTTGTTATTTTGTATATAGCTAAAGGGTAGTTTAGTCATTTTAACTTTATTAGGGTTTTTTTGGTTTTGTCTCACCTATAAGCTATAGTACCAAAGGGACAAAATAGGCGTTACCTTAGTTCTTGTGCTTTCATCTTCATTTCTTCAGGAGTTAACGAAGGCTTAGGAGCCTCAGTTCTGGCATTGAGAGGTACCTAGGCAGAATTAAGCAGGCGACATAGTCAAATGTTCCGAAAGGTACTATTTATACTCAGTTAAAGTGATAAGAAGCATTTTTCTAGAATGTGTGCATAACATGAAGCATTAAAGTGATAAATTGAGAAAGTGGATAGCAAAGAAACTAAAAAGAATGTCGTGCAATTCACTTCGACCACAACTTAAAAAGGTGGAAAACAGAGTAACAACCATAAAGATCTATTTGCAAAAGAGCAGCAGTAAGAGAGAGAGAGAGAGAGAGAGAGAGAGAATTGGGGACAAGAGTAACTCCCAATGCTGCAAAGTGAGAAAATGCAAACAACTCGATGTCCAAAACTGCCAAGTCATAAGCGCATAGGAGGCCAAGAACTGGCAGATAAGAATTGGAAAACTGGCAGATAAGAATTGCCAGTGGATATCATGATCACAGAATTTCAGGATAACTAATGGATCAATTTGGGTATTTAAAAATGTGATTTCCTTATTTCTAGAATTATCTATCCTTTTTTCCAGTTTGCCTATTGTAGGCGTGAGGTTCCGGTGCGGACCAGAATAGTAAAGTCTAGGAAGATAGAATGCACCATGGTAGCTCAAGGACGCTGGAGATGAGAGCCTAGGGCAGCCTTAGAGAGAGAGAGAGTGTGGTAGTGGAGAGCAACCGGAGGTATGGAGAGGTTGTATCTTGCAGAGAAATAGCAAGGCTGAAGATGATGTGTTCTGGAATGTACTCATTTATAGGCAACGTGGAGGGGACACCGGTATCTTCAAGATCACTAAGAACGACGGGTGTCCCGTCCGCCATTAGTTCTACAAATGTGATCTTCTAACTTTGATATCTGTATGATATGCTGAGGGAGTATCATACGATTTGATTGACTAGATATCAGCTCCTAAGCCTGTGGGAACCTTGTGTCTTGATCAGGTGTCTCTCTCTCTATGACTGGCCAAGTAAAGTTGTTTGGAGGCTACTCCATTGACAAACCCTGGAGCTCTAGCCTCCAAACCATGTACATCCTTTGTTTCCGAGAGAGGAGGTGCATAGGCCCTGCTCCCAGCTTAGGGCCGGGTTGATATTGGAGATGGAATGGTCGTAGGTCGGACCACTTTCCAGAAAGTGATTGGCCCGATGGATTGGGTCGTAGGTCAGCCCATTTTGTAATATTTCATGAAAATATAAAAACATGCAAGGTTTCAAAAACAAATTGCCACAATAAAATATGCATGCAGGAAAGTGAGCCAATCTCCTTGCCTTCACGCAAGCATGTCGTCGGGCCAATCTCTTTCAAAAAAGTGGGCCAATCTACGACCCATCCCATCTCCAATATCAACCCAGCCCTAAGCTGGGAGCAAAGCCTAGCCACCTCCTCTCTCGAGAACAAAGAATGTACATGGTTTGGAGGCTAGAGTTTTGGGGTTTGTCAATGGAGCAGTCTCCAAGAAACTTCACTTGACTGCTCATAGAGAGAGGGACACCTAATCAAGACAAAGGGCTCCCACATGCTTAGGAGTTGACATCTAGCTGGCCAAATCATATGATACTCCCTCAGCATATCATATGGATCATTAGAGCCAAAAGATCACATCTGTAAAACCAATAGCGGATGGGACACCCATCGTCCTTAGTAATCTTGAAGATACCGGTGTTCCCTCCACATCACCTATAAATGAGTACACTCCAGTACTCCAGAACACCTCATCTTCAAATTTTCTCTCTCTCTACAAGATACAATCTCTCCATACCTCCAGTTGCTCTCCACTGCCACTCTCTCTCTAAGGCTACCCTAAACTCTCATCTCCTCCACCTCCAGCGTCCTCGAGCTACCGTGGTGCACTCCATCTTCCCAGATTTCACTACTTTAGTCCACGCCGGAACCCCATGCCTACACCTATAAATAACTGGCCTGATGTACAGGAAGCATCTTCTTTCCCCCTCTGCAACTCTATCTCCTTTCTTATTTTCTTCTCTTATTCTTATTCTACTCCTTTTCTTCTCTCTTCTCTTCTTTATTTTTCGCTCAGCCTTATCTTCTTCTCTTTCTTCCTTCTACTGTTTATCAGCCAAGCATAAAACAGTGTGTTAAAATTCCATGTAGCAACATGCTTAGGTAATGCTTATGGATCTTATTTGATTTATTCAACACCCAAAGGAAGACTACAGAAGAAACAGGCAGATGCATAGGAAATATCTGAAGTTTTAAAAGAAACAAAATCATACCTTGGGCATCTGATCTATATCTGCGTCATTCTCATGCTCAACCACCCAACTCACAGCAGCCTCAAGGCTAACGTTACCTGAAAAACTTGCAAGCATAAATGATAAAGATCACACAATGCTAGTAAAATATGACAAGCAATGATGCGTTCACAAAAGAACCAACTGGCAGTGGTTCTTATTGATCAGCCAAGCAGCAAATCATAGAAACAATTTTATTTCATTCAGTTGAAGCAAAAAATAAGCTAAATGCAATCAATAGAAAATAAGAAGATTTAGAAAAAAAATACAAATTAAGCATGCAAAGTAAATAAAGCCTTCCACAACCTAATACGATAAATTGCCATGGAGAAATGACATATGCTACTACTAAAGGGCTGCAAGTGTTGAATTGTTGGCAGCCATCTCATATAAAAAGATGAAGTTGCTAGATTAGGGGTGCTTCTACTTTTGATATTCTCAACATACCTCCTCTGGTGTGGTTAGGCTCTCCTCCATAAGCAGGCAAAACACATTAAGTGTTGTAATAATCGGCTTGGCGGTGAGGTTCAAATTCAAGATCAATTGTCTATCCTAAATCCTCATTACTAAACACTAAATGAACAAAATAGTTAGACCTTCATGAAGTAAAGATCATCATAGGAGCTCCAATCCAAAAGATAACTGTTGCTCCTTCAAGTTTCCATGATATTTGACCAGCTACAAAGCAGGCACAACGTTCAAGCCTAGTACATATCACATTCAACCGTAGCAAACATGAAAATTGTAGCAAATCCGATGGGGAACAGAAAGGATCTCCTTATGGATTTATTTGTATATAATGCTGAAGGGTATTTAAATTGTGTAATATTTATTTGTTACAAAGTTTTATTACTATTTAGTATTTCAAGATTTATCATATTTAAGATTTGCTTTGACAGTATTTGTTTAGATATGAAGACATTATGTTTAGATCGTATTTATCATTTTAATATCTCAAGTTTATTTAAAGTTTCTTATGCTTGTGTCTTTTGAATCATTGAATGATTGAAAATGATTATTTTCTTAGAATTTGTGTGGATTGCAGTTCAACCCTAGGTGCGGATTTCTATATTCTTTTAGGTGCAGATTCTTAAAGGCTTATTTGCGCTTATTTGCAATCGTCCTGCATCAACTTAGTATTAGAGAAAATCCTAAATTATAACATTTTTTTGTCTTTTGTCCATATTAGAGAAAAAGAGAGAATTTGCCTTCTTTTAGAGGAAACCCTCGCCACCATCATCTCCGGCAACCAAGTTTGACCAAACCAACTTCACCATTGCATTTAAAATGGGCCTAAATTTTTGGGACCCCTCCTCAAAGGAATTTCACACACCCAAGACTTGAGCAGTAAAAAACTAAGAAACACAAAGCCAAACTTAAAGGCTAAGGAAGCTACAGCCCTGTGGTGTCGTAGGCGCCTCCAACGGCCCTCCAGTGTCATAGGCGATGGGACCACTTTTCAGCTACAAACCAATTCCAACACCACCAGTTTCTGCGACCATCAGTGCCGGCAACCAACTTCATCATTCTCCAAATCTGCTCATCCCCACCTTAGCTGACATCTCCAACATCCAAAAAAGAAAAACAAAAAGTCATTTTCTCCCAGAGGTGGGTAGAACCATTCTACTATCACGGCCAACTATACCAAATCCTTTATCATATTACATTTCAAGACAGGAAAAAAAATGCGAATATTGTCGAATGGTAAAATTTCTCTCTGCCAAGGAGAAGACACGGGTTCGATTCCCACTATCTGCCCCCAAGTGAAGTAATTTATCTGACGTAACATAGAAAATAAATAAATAGACCGGATACACACGGATAGAGCGAGTGGACTTTGCCATTATCCTTTTTGGAGTGACACATCTTGTATGTGTTCCTAAAAAAAGAAATTTTTCCCAATGATGACGAGTGATTCAAGTGCCGAATATGCTTGTTGGCAGACAAAGATGGTGAATATATAGAGAGATAAGAGAGGCTCATAAAGTCCAAAAGTGGTAACAACAATGGTAATAAAAGTGGCAATGATGACGGTGGTTATTTCTGGATTGACTTATGAGAGAGGGCCAAGATGCTTTGATTTCTTATGTTTTTGTAAACATTATCATATCTTACGCGGTAAATATACTAATTCGAATTAATTGATGAATATTTATAATTTATATAATTAAATTAAACCACCACCTTTTCAATGACCAGTGAAGCATCCACACTGAGATCCAAAACCTCCATTGCCAATTCCCACAACATCCATACCCAACATCTCTAGATCTGCACATCCCAACCTTAGTCGACATCTCCAAATTGCCACCCTCACCAGTAGACCTCATCAGCTCACCCAGCAGCCTCAAACACCATTTCATCCACCACCACAGCCCATTACCCTAGCAACCATATCTAAACCCTAACCACCAAGCCACCAAAGCCACAAGAGAACACCATTGCTATCACGACACCTCATCTTCTTTGTTCTCCCATTTCCACTAAAATCCTACCTGTTGTTGTTGACAACCTCCATACTGCAGGTCACGACAACCAGAATTTGCAGAAGGCATGCCAAAGTCTCTCCACCCCGCCATCGCGATCTAACACCACTATTGCGCCCCAACAACGTTGTCGCGACCTCCAGATCACGATCTAACAATGCATCACCGAAGACCACTAAAGAATCACCTTTCAATCTTTCCTATTAGAGGCAGCGACCAAAGCATCCCTTCTCAAAACATCCTATTTCTACCCAACATAAGGTTCATGGGTCATTCCTCCACACGATTGCAAACCCAATCCAAGTCATCCGACCCACATTTTCAACCCCCAATGGCTTCTTTTTTGTTCCCAAGTGGCCTCCAGCATTGTGGATCTGCAATTTGGTACTTTTTGTTCATATATTGGGGCTTGAAGGTATTTACTCTCTCTTCGCAAAATTGCACCTAATATTTATATTCTTTTGAGAACTTATAAATTTTGCTCAAGGCCCATTCTTTTGTGTTCTCTTTATTGCTATTTTCTTGATTCACTACAAGGTACCTTGAGCCATATCTTGTCGTTTCTCAACAGTGACCTATGAGATCCTCATCTTGTCATCATACTGTGACACAAACATGGAATCATCATCTTGATAGATCTTAGGATAGGTCTTAGGATAGGCATCCTAATCCTTTTACGCAGAATAGGTATCCTACTCATTCTACTCACAATATTAGCTTTGCCTTGCCTAGGTATTTTTGTTTCCCTCCAATTATTGTTTCCGACCAAGTTATCAGTAATTTTTACACAACTGCATACTATAAAGAAAAGAAGAGAAAATTGACATTGATGAAAGTTTTTCAATAAATATCGTTTTTGAGTCTTACATTCAAGAATAAAAACTTGTGATTGAGCCACATCCACATCCTATAAGCAATCTTGAGACCATAATTCCAAACTTTTAGTTTCAACGAGATGTTTAGTGCCAATCAATATGGGTGGTTTATATGTGAAAAAAATATTTATTGTAACATCTTACCTTTACATAGCGGCTATGTTCTTCTTAGTTGTCCTTGGATGTGTGATGTGAGCGCAGCTAAAAGATTAAAAAATTGTTAACGCATTTGGCATAACAGTAAACCTATCTGGCTCAAGCCTCTAATGCCTAAAGTCAAAAATAAAGAACTGCCATCCATGTCTACTTCTTAGCTACCAACTTGTTACAATAGGTCCCTAATTGAAACAGAAAACGCGTTTAGCTAAAGAAAAAGTTTAATGGATAAGAATTTTCATATTTTCCCATTACCAAATGTAACTAACCTACCAAATGCTACTAATGTATCAAGTAATTGTTAAGAAGAGACACCAAAAGATCTATTTGAGCATTTACCTTTTGAGAACCATATTGAATTGGCATGTTAACATAATGGATTCTTATCAATTGACACCATTTGTAATAGTTGTCTTGTTCGTCCATCTCTTGTTTCTTATCCTACATCAATTAGCATTGATCTATCACTAATTCAACCTCATTTAGTTGTCTCTCCATCTATTCAAACTTCTTCTCTTACTTGTCTTGCCCATAAAGTAGACATTCATGTAAGTTTGCTTGAATTCTCATTGAACATGAATACTAGTGTTAATTTCCTTATGAAAAATTTGATTCCTTTCTGAGGCACAATGGAGCCTTTTATATTACTTACAGGTGTGCAGAAAGGTGTTTCGTCCTTATAAATTCTTCAATTTTTAGCGCCTCATCACAGATATAACTCACCAAAGTCGAGTTCTTCTCAACAACGGAGAAATGATAGGTATCAGAAAGGAATATGGATTATCTATCTTTAATCCTAGAGGGTATTGAGATTTTCAAATCTTTATTTATTATAAATTTTTATTATTATTTAGCATTTTAGGATTTATCATATTTAGGATTTGCTTTGGCAAGATTCGTTTTGATAATATTTGATTAGATAGGAAGAGATTATATTTACGCTGTATTTATGTTTTTGTTATCTCAAGAGTTTATTTAAAAACTTTTACGCTTCTACTTCAAATTATTAAATTATTGAAGAAGATTATTTTGTTAGAATTAGCGTGGATTCCAATTCTACCCGATGTGCGAATTCCTAAGTTCCTTTAGGTGCAAATTACTAAAGGCTTGTTCAAGATCATCCTATATCAAAATCTATTTTCATCATTGGTTGTAAAAGCTACTGTTTCCAACATTGATTTGCAATGGATCAAACTTAATAGCTATCAAACATATTTGCTTAATATAGGTTGTTGGCCTCATTTATTAATAGCTTAAGCATTTAGAACAATTGTTAATCTAATATCATATCAAACTTTTGGTTTCAAAGGGTCACGGGTTAACTCTTGTTATCACCCCCATTATACCTATCATTACGCACCATGTCCTATCACAATTTGCTTCTTTACGTGCGAGGTAAGGTCGCACATGACAAAAATGTTAGGTTAATATGCATTGTTGGTTCCATTTACTAACATTTTAAACTTTTGGAATAATTTGTGACCTTACAAAATCCTTCTCCCTAATAAATCTTTTACAATCCCCTAGGGGACACTGTAGTGACTTAGATCACATTCCCTCAATAAAGAGATTCAGATTTAAGTCTGTTTAACTTACTTAACAAAAAGAGAGAATTTTCAAGGATGGTGGTTGCTAAGATCTATGGGGAGCACATTAGGGTGAAAAGGTGCCCTTGCTTGCATTACTTGGTCTATCTGGAAATGAATGGAAAAGAGGCATTTACTAACACATTGATTTCCTATAGGTTAAGCAACATTGCAAAATTATCAATGGCATTGGCTCAACATCCAATTAAGTAGAAATTTTCCCCACCTTTGATCTGTTTGTCTTTCTTATAATTGAGCAGGTCCTCCTAATAAGTGGTTATTAGCTCTAACAAGTGTAACCCATTCTTTCTATTTGTCTTCGAATTCTTTAGTAGGTACACTAAATGCTGTTATTCAGTTATGATCGTAATCTGTGTCTATTTGATTAATATAATACAAATTTTCACACACGCCTGCATGTAGAATTTCTAAACAAATTCAATGATGTCAAAACCACAATGATAATGACAGCAAAAGCAAAATTAATGACGAGTACCAAAAAAAAAAAAATCAGAACCATCAATCAAAAAAGAGCACAATGGTTATTTTAAATTCCACAAGTTCATAACTCTAGACACATGAATTGTACATAAGAGAGAAGGATTGCCAACCATAGCATTGCAACTAACAGAATGTGAATAGTGATTTTCCTTTGTTTGATCAAGCATCTAACATCAAAGAGAATAAGCACATCTAACATTTGTTACTTGAATTTGACAAATAGCATACAGGTGACTGTTGATAGGGACATCCATTCCATCATGCTTTTCTCAGCTTTATTATGCTGCTGCTACATATCAAATTTTCCATAATAGAAAAATTGTTTCTAATACAAATGTGAAGATTTGGTTCAAGAGCTGGTTCTCAATTCATTCATTCATATAAGTATTGTAACAAAATTGTTTCAAATACATATACAGATGTGTAGATTAGGTTAAAGAGCTGGCTTTTCTTCTTTTTTTTTGTAAAGATATTTTCAACCAAGTAAAAGCTATATTTGATTTATTCAATAATCCTTAAATTTAAGAATGTTACCAAAGCATATGGGAATGCAAGCCTACCTATCAATCAGAACCGACTTGTAATCAAGAGACTAATGAATCTAGAAAAGCAAATTCTAGAAGTAGTAAACAACAAACATAGCATATTTTAGATAGAAAAAGCTCATCCAGCAAAAGCACTTAAATCTGAGAATGCTCTCTAAGAGGCCTAACAAAACCCGAACTTGTAATTCTACCCATTTAGTTCAGGCCAGAACTTTTCAAAAGCTTACATTGTTCCCAAGTCACATCAATAAAGATTTGAGCCAACACAATATTAAAGAACTTTTTAAGAAATTAAAAGTAAAAAGGAAGAGAAAACGTTGTCAGAAAATCACTATAAAGCACAAGGAAGTGAAGGAACGGTCCAATGAAGAAGATCTAGGTTACAAACTCCCAATAACCTAACCGGAGTAATGAAGTGCCCTGGTCGCCCTTTCTTTAGAAAATCCCATTCCTTCAAGTTCCTCAAGCAGTTTATCATCAACTTCTGGAACAACCATTTCTAAAAGGAAAACAAATAGAAGCTAGTTAGTTAACCACATGGTTCCCAAAAAAATGCAGCTTCTACTTTATCAAATCAAAATCAATAATTACATAAAGCAAGTAAACATATGGCAACACTTACATGATGCTCCTTGAGGGTATTCGATAAGTTTTGTTTTTGGTTGCATAGCTTCTTGATCTGTTCTTGGTAGGCATTCTAATTTCTAGTTTTAAAAGGAGTTTCTGTTCTTCATTCTTGCACCTCTCCTCTCTTTCTTTTATCCAATAAGTTTTTCTAGTTTCTTATCACAAGAAGTAAATAGAGATCAGAATACATGATTCTAACGTTACAACGAAATAGGGAACACTAAATATTGGGCCGCTACCATAAATATCACCAGAATGGATAATATCACTAACTAACAACTGTTAAATAAGAAAACCATTGGTGGGTCTTTAAAGGAGGTTTCATTACAATTATTTGTGGTTTTCTTCTCTACAATCATGGAAGGAGTTAAATATCCAGTGCAACGACTCCATAAATCATCAACTCCAATTCCTAGTTTTATTAGAGCTACTCTCCAGCTATAATCTAGATAGTGTACCAAAAATCTGTATAAATTAAAGGGACTCTATATTCTTCACTCCATTTATTATTTGGTTAAAGTCTTCTTAACAAAGTCGGTGAGAGAATCCAAAGTTGGACCAAATTAATCGCGGTAAACATTGTAAAGCTGTTTTATTAGTTAATTCAGATACCTAACTGGCAAAGGCTCTAACTTCATACATTC
>JAOTRH010069061.1:0-18020 GCA_034768845.1 Heliamphora exappendiculata | reverse complement strand
TATATATATTAATTATTTTTTTAACATACATATATTAATTTTCCTTGGATAAAATTATACTGTGACCATGAGATTTTTCACTCTTCAAAAACCTTAGATGGTGCCACTAATAGGTGGTGGTGGTGTAATTTTCAAAATGTACGAGTCTCTATGGTATTATTAGGGAGAATAGTAATAATTATTCAATATTCTTGAAGCAATGCTCCATTCAAATCACTGAATAACACATCTTTAAAATAATAACAAAAAAATGATAGGTCTCACTAAACACACCAATAAATATGAAATTGAAATACCACCTAGACTTACTTCAAGAGTATTGAATATTTGCTCGGAGAATGAGGGTTTTTATGTAACTTTCCCTTGCTTTTTCTTAGTGACTAAATTTGAGCAACCTTGCTAGAGTAATACTCCAACCTTAAAAACCTTTTTGTATATATTTTCCAAATCTGGTAAGAGTTGTTGTGAGTATGATTAGAGCTTATTTAAAATATTATAAATTGATTAAAAATATTCATTTTATTAAGCTTGTGGAGCAAGTAATTCATATGAAAACATTAAATTAATTGAACATCGATAACTATAACTACATAAGAAAAGAATATTTATTTTGAAGAGATTTTCCAATTCATGGTTTGATTTTTTTTTGTACGAATTAACAACTTAACAATTTTAATAAAACAATTTTTTTTATCAATTTATAGTATTTGGAATGAACTCCAGACGCAGTAGCAGCAGGCCCAGTCCCTATCCAGGAGGTCCACACCAACCTACCTTGATTAGTTGATTGTAACCTCTGCAACCGGCTGTAGCCAGTTACCCAAGCCAACCGGATCACCAACGACCGTCTTCACCTCCGTTGGTGCACTCCGACCAATCCCCACCTGCCACGTTCTTCCTTCCATGCTTTGGAGTTTGGACCACCTCTCTTCCATCAGGAAAATAATCTTCCGGCGACAATACAAGACCCATCAGACGGCTAGGGGTACTTGTTATTGAAAGTATTGTTAGGCAGACTGGAGGAAAAAAAAAAGAAGGAAACAGGCAAAACTGGAAAAGGAAACCAATACAGAGAACATAAATAAATTTTAAAGGGTTTCCTTCAAAACTTAAAAAAAAAAAATGTTTACCCATAAAATTTACTAATAAAAATTTTAATGCAAAATTCAATTGCCTATAACACAGATAAATTTAACACAAATAGAAAAATTTATATGTAATGTATACAGATAAATTTATCTGTCGTCTTATTTTATGTAAAACAAATAAATTTATCTGCATTCTTTATATAGATAAATTTATCAATACATTATTAAAATATATATTAAGTACATAGATAAACTTATCTTTCTTGTATACATAAACAGACAAATAAATTTATCTGTACGAAGAACAGCGTGACTTTTCAAAGTACGTATAAAGCACACAGATAAATTTATCTGTATGCTTATTTATACAAGATAGATAAATTTATTTGTGTGCATTTTCAAAACATGCACAAAGCACATAGATAAATTTATCTGTATGTTTATTTATGCAAGATTGATAAATTTATTTGTGTACTTTATACATGTTCTGAAAATGTATAGATAAATTTTTTTGTTCTAGAGTCCAATTGGACTTCACGCGTTAAAACTGGATCTCGCGTGTTAAAAATTTTGTTAGTGGATGAAAAATAAAATCGTTGCTATTTTAAGAATCTAAAACTAATTTTTCAAATTTAAGACGCTTTATAACACAAAAAAAATCATTAGAATATATTAAATTAAGCAGAACAATGTTACCATAAACAAAATTATTTAAAATAAAATCCTTACAGTACTATTTACTAAACTTTCATCAATGGCAAAAAATATAATTGAGTTCAACGCTTAACTCTCTATTTTTTAGGTAAAACTTATACACGTCTCGGTGTTTGTAGAAATTAGACGTTTGACTCCTAAAGATAAAACAATCAACTACGTGCCAAAAAAGCACACGTCTGAACACAACCAACGGCAACTTAAACTCTTTAGAAGTCAAAGAAGCAAATGAAGATGCATAAGAAAAATTCGGAAGATAGTGTATTAAACTGGAGAAGGGACAATCTTTAAATAGGTGAGAAAGTAGCTTTTTGCAATTATAGAATAGGTGCAATATCGCACCGTTTACTGGTTTGGTCATACCTAAACCAATGCGAAGGTTTAAATCTGAATTGACGCAAGTTTAAACCGACTCAATGTATTTCGAATTTAGAGGGAACAAATTTAAAGAAAAAATTATTAAGAATAAGAATTAAATAAATTAATTATTAAAACGAACTTGGTTCAAAAATTATAGGTGGACCGACATATATAGGAGCACACCCACGCCCACACCCATACACAGGCCTCGACCCGAACCGGACTAATTGGAGAGCAATGGCGCGTGTACAGTGCGTGTGCTTTGTCGGGTTAAGACCCAATCCCACGTTCGAGGTCTTCTCCCATGTACAAAATTTGGTATTCTTTAAGAACGAAATCCAATTTCAAACTTGGCTCTTATAAGCTTTTTTAAGTCTTTGTTTCCTCTGTTTATTTTTTTTCAATTTCAAGTAATCATATTTGGAGCTAAATATCACTTACTCCTAAAAATAGTTTTGCAAGTTATTACATACATTTATACATCTCATGTAATCACATATTTTTCCTTCATACCTCCACATAAAATAAAATGTGAAATCCATTCATAATTCACCTCAAAGTTTACCAAAAATAAGCTTTGAAAGCCATTTTTCCAACAATAATAAATTCATAAAGTATAATTAAAAATATATAATTATATTTTTAAATAAAAATTATAAATATTTGTTGAAGTCATAAATTTATAATTTAATATAGTAGCATTTATATTTTTAAATTAAGTGGAAAAACAACTTGGAGAAGGGTGTTCAAAAGCTAATTCTTTTTTGAAATTCTTTTTATTTTCTTAAACTTCCTTAAATCTCAATCAAAATTAACTCTTATTATTTGATGATCCGCAAATAAAATATGGTAAGCGTGTCATGCATAATGTTCAATTTTTATTGCAATTAGTTGGGTGGACTCTGTATTTATTAGATAACATAAACAAGGTCTATCCGTCTATGCAAAATCAACTTTTAAAATGTAGATTTCATTGTTAGCATAATAGGTGGAAAGAGCTAAATGCATTATAAATTTAGATAAAATTTAATAAAAAAGTACATTAAATGTTAAATAACTCTTTTAAAAATAGGAAAAAATCTTTACACGGAAAGAAAGGAAAAAAAACCTGCACAAGAACAAAGTCTTCACATAAGAAAAAAAAGGTGGTGCTATTTGGATGATAGAGCAATTGGGACAAATAAAAAATATATCAACACACTTTTAGGACAAAAAAAAAAAATCATCGTTTTTACAAATAAAAATATAATTTGTAAAAATATTTATATACTTTTTTCCTACTATTTATCGTTCAATAGGCAATATTTTAGAGTTTCCAAAATAAATGAGTCTCGTTTGGGATAATTGCTGGTTTGCTTATTTAATTTTGTTTATTTTCATGTTTTGGTAATTTTTTTTATTATTTAATCAAATTATTATATTTTTTTTATTCCTCTAATTTAGACGAGCAAAAAAATAAAGAACTTTGATCAAAATATTTTTAAAAAAAGTTCAGAAAAGACAAACTGCGTAAGTTAATAAGTCAAATTTTATGTTATTTATTTTCATTTTGAATGAATTTTTTTAATCTTTTGATAAATTGTTTTTAGTTTTTCCGTTAATCTTCTCCTCGACACAATTCAAAAACATATAAAAGAAATTGGTTCAAAGATTAAAAAATTCAAAAAAATAATCAAAATTTCTAAAATTGAGCTCAAATAAGGCCATGAGCTCATCATTTATCAAAAGAGTCATTCTCATCACTATCCACTTACGGCTGATTAATAAGCTAATTAGGTCAATTTTTTAATATTAATATACTTTTAAATATAAGACTTACTATTTTTACACCTAATAATACATATTACAAAAATATTTATACAATATATACTCACTAAGTGATGATACGTGTCTAAAGGCACTTAGAGAGAGGTAGTGAGAGATAGAGAGAGTGACACTTATTTGGATGAAATTAGTAGTAAAGAAACTCTTTTGAAAATGTGTTTTGAAAAAAGTTAAGAATATATTATAAATAAAAATGATAAAAATAATTTTCAATCGTTAGATCTCAGTTTAAAGTAATCTGAATCGTTTATTTAAAGATGTGTCTAGTATATTTTGAAAAATCAACCATGTTTTATTATATAGATTATTCACCACCAATAAACCATAGTTAGCATTTTTCTTATAAAAATATATAGAATATAAATGCCACATTTGGGATAATTGTCTGTTTGTTTATTTTATTTTATTTATTTTTATTTTTATTTTTAATTAATTTTTTTATCTTTTAATTAAACTATTATACTACTCGACTTATCTTATCGAGACGAATCGAAAAGATAAAAATTTTCTATAAAAATATAAATAAAAAAATAAAAAAAAACTAATAAGTTAAAATTTATATTACTTATTTTATCTTTAATAAATTTTTTTAATTTTTTGACCAAAAAAATTATTTTTTAAATTTATCTCATCGAAACCATTAAGAAAAGTAATAAAATTAGCAAATATTTGAAAAAAAATTTAAAAATAAAAATAATTAAAATTTTCTAAATTTAACCCAAGCGGGCCAAAGGAAGTAATATGAATGGCAACGAGGGTAAGGCAGGGATGTAATCTCCCGTCCCGTCCTTGCTTTTATCGGAGAGAAATTAAGAAGAAAAAATCGAAAGAAATGCAAAAATAGAAATATATTAGAAATAATTTAACAATAATAAAAATATGATATTATTAAAATTTTAAATTAAAAATTAAAAATAATCTAGTTACTAAAAATAATAGTTTATGAATAATTTATAATTAAAAAAAAAAAGAAATAGAGTTAGAAAAAGAGAAATAAATATAATATTTTTGGGATTTACTCTTCTTATATTTTTTAAAAATAAATTTTATATATGTATTTATACATATAATTTATTTATTTTATAAAATTAGATACGAAACAAGAAAAAAAAAAAAAAAAAGAAGCAAATATCGTGTAATATTGTCTATACCCCACGTGTTGTCATCAGTGAAAATCAAAATAGAAACATAGAGGAATAAGATGCAAAGAAAAAAAAGAAAAAAAAGAAGTGGCATCCTATAAGAAGTAGAAAGAAGGGCATCCAATTATTTGGGTGGGGGGTGTACGAGGTTTGCGCATAGGAGGAGAGACGTGGACGCTTCGCCTCCATTCGTGGAAAGCTTTATCAGATTCCCCTTTCCTCGTCCTTTTGTCAAACTTCATATTTTCAACAAACGTATTTTATTTTTTTCTCATTCGTCCAAAAACAAATATGGAATCTATAATACAGTGTAAAAGAGTACCAACACTGGTGCCCAAGTGAAATTACCATAACAGCCTCCGTCCTTTCTGCATGGCTAGGGCCAAAGGCCAGAAACGACACCGGTCATTTTCAATCCTTTGTCTTCCACCTTACAGCGGGAGAAATTATTCAGTGTAAACGGAACAACATGCTAGTATATAAATATGATGTGTTTAATTAATATATACTGTTATATATTTTTTATGGGTGATTTTAGCTGCGATTCTAATTTACAAAGGTATAACATAATTAATCACATCAAATAGGTGTGTTCATCCAATAAAGTTTAACAAATTTACTCCTAATCTATTATATTATTTCCAAACTGTCTCTAATATTTACTGAACACAGTTTTTTCTTCCAGTCATACCGCCAACTCCTTTTTCTTCGGCACCATCAACTCTACCTCTAATGCTGACGACAAGATCTGGAGTCAATAGCTTCGATCTAGTGGTCCGCGGTAGCAAAGAGGAGTGACGGGAATGGTGAGAAACAACTACCAGATTTATTTGAGGCAGCGACAACTGGTTCGAAGGGGGAATGGTTGGTGGCATTATTTCGTCGGAGTAAAATGGGCAGTGTGGTTGGTGATGTTGTTTTCCTCGGAGAAGGAGCAGTGATCGGTGGCATTGTTTAGTTGGAGAAGAAGGTGCGAAGGTTGGTGGCGTTTGATTTTTTTGCTGTAATGGAAACTGATTTTGGAGAGTACAATTTTGAGAAGGGCGGGATTCTTTAATTTTTACGGATAAAAATGTCCATACGGAATATAAATTTTAAAATCTAAGACTTACTCCACGAAAAGATTTATAATAGGATTTATTTTCAAACAACTCTTAAAATAGAACTTATCACTAATTAACTCTTTTTTTAAAAAAATCATATTGATATGTAATAAACGATGATTCTCTATTATAAATTCACTCTCTAATCTTAGAACATCTTCAATAGCCCTCCACAATAAGCTCTCTTCGCCAATTTAAAGAGTAAAACATTATTATAATCGTAAATATATAAGCTTTAATTAATAAATTATTTGTTAATCTACAATAAAAAAATTAAAAGTCAAAAAGTTATCAACACCCATTTAGATTTACTTAATTTTTATTTAGTTACCAGTTAAAAGTTAAATATTCTTTTAATAAATACTCCCGTAGTACATATAAAAGGGTATATGATCAACATATGTACAAATAATATTAATACTAGTTAAAATGTTTTAAAATTATAATTTTTTACTTTTATTTACTCTTTAAGCATTGCTTAATTGACAGTGATTAATCAAACCATTGCTTAAAATATCTTTTTATCTATGTTGTTCAACGTTTTAAAAGATAAAGTAATAAACTGCGATATAAGTAGGGTTTTTTTTTTGTTGCTTTTGACCGCTTTCAATTTATTTATTGATCATATAAATATTAAAATATTTTGTATAAATGTTTATGCATTGTTAATTGAACAATGGTTAGAATTTTTATATATTTAGTGCCTGTTTGGGCTAGCTTTTTAGTTAGTTTTTAAAGCACTGTTTAGTTTTTAGAAAAAAGCTAACTTAATTTTTTTTTGTATCTCTTAATTCAATAAAAAAAATCAATACATATTCTAAGCACTTTAACTTTTTTTCAAACAAAATTCTTATAATATCCTTACATAAAAAGTTAACTCTACTCACAAAAATAGAAAAAAAATGTCAATATCCCAAACATTACAACTTAAAAACTAAAAGTAAGGACATTTTAGACATTTTAATAAAAAAACAAAAAACAAAAAAGCTACTATAAAAAATTATCCCAAACACTATCACTTTTTTTATTCTTCTTTTTTTAACAAAAAAAACTAAATCTTTTAAAAGTCAAGCTTAAAAACTATCCCAAACAAGCACTTACTAACAGTAGGCAACAAATAAAAATCTGGTTTTGTTGGTTTATTTAGCTGTGCAGGTTTAAAATCAATTTTTTGGAATTTTATAATTATTATTATTTTCATATTTTGGGTTGAAAATAATTATTAGTTATTCTTATTGCCAGAGGAACATAGAAATATAAAATTTTTATATTTTATTATTCTTTTAAACTAATGGAACCTAAAAAGTTAATTCAAATTTATAGCAAATTTTAAAAACTCACTATATATAAAAACTATGAAAAATTAACTTTTTATGCATTCCAAACATATCCTTAAACATTAAATTTTATCATGAACGGTGGCGGAACCAATGCACTCCCAGGGGAGGTGCCCCTTCTCACTTTTCTGTGCATATACTATTATTTATAAAAAATTAAATTATATATATGTATTCATAAATTTTGTTTAGTATCCTTTCTAAATATAAAATTAATCTATTATTTTAAATTTTTGCAAAATATTTACAATAAAGGGTTTTGAAATGACATTTTTTGAAAAGATAACACTACTAGAAAAGTGACCTGTTGCTACCAGTTATTCCCGTGGCAAAAAGTCAATTTCCCATCGCAAAAGACATTAGCGACGGTATAACGATGGCATATAAGGTCACAAACAGTATTGGCGACCGGAAAAAACTGATGCAATAAGTTTGCGACGGTAACTAAATTTTCTTGCGGCGGTTGCATGCTAGTCTCAAAAAACACCACTGAACATGTTATTGCGACTGCATAATTGCAGTCGCAAATAATTAGTCCTATAGCGATTGTGTGAACCGTCGCTAAAAAACAATTACCGACTCAAATGTAGTGTTGGAAAACTTTTAGCTACGGTTACGGCCGTCGCAATAGGCTTTATGTGACTATAAATTCCCCGTCGCAAAAAATATTTAGCGACAATATTATGCCATCACAAATAAAATTCTAACAATTTTTTAGGGTGGCACATTTTTTACTATCAAAAAATACCGTCACAAAAACATTGTAATTCTTTTGCGATGGATATTAGCAACAGCACAAAATATCGTCGTAAAATCTTATTTTCTTTTAAAAAAATTACCTATTTATAATGTTGGCAAACGTCCCATCATTAGTACATGATATTTTTTGCAACGACTAATATAGTAGTCGCAAAATATCTATTTTAAGATTTTGTTAGATAACTATTATTAAGAACCTGTAATATGAGTTTAAATATTAAAAAATACACTGAATTTAAATATATCAAGAAATAAAAAAGACATCTCATTCACCACATTACCAAACATAAAAATATTCATCCATTTAATGCAAACAAAAAATATTAATTCACTCAATACAAATATAAATTTATACCATAAATTAAAACAATACAGTAATCCTTCAACAAAACATTATAGATTTATTAAAATACCCAACAAAAATTGAAAGATAGAGTTATTAATGCACTGAATATAGTTTTGCTACATCAATTTGTCATCAACACATTGAATGGAGTACTCCTGAAAACATCAATTTGTCAGCATTATCTGAAAATAATTCAAACATTATTACTATTATTTAAATTCATATATAAAAAACATATAACAACATTAAAAATAGCATCAATAATTAATCATTAATATCATCAATATAAAAATTATAAATATAAAGAAAGCATAACTATATAAGACATAACAGAATGGCATACTTAATAAGCAAGTAATTTGATTAATGATTAATATTGTTGTTAAAATTATCCACACATTTGTCTATGTAAATGTGTGTACATATAAATTTTTTCTTCTATCAAATAATCCATTCTCGAGCATCTATCTTCACTACCGTCCTACTAAAGAATACAACTTACAAGAAATTTGATTGTGTGCCAAATTACATGGCATTTTGGGTCCATTTGGCAATTTTATTTTCATATGTCAAGTAATGATTAAGTGAGATAAAGTTGACAAATAAAAATAAAAAATAAAATAAGATATTTAAATTTTTAATAGACTCACCCATAACCTAACTACAGTCCAATACTACAAGCCCAACATATTTGGGTTTTCTGTAGTTTCACTTTTAATCTCAGCCGTATGTATGATTGTGTATATTTATATTTGTATATAAGATATACCTCATCAACGTGGAGAAAGGGACGGTGAAGCAGATTTGTCACTAGACCTTACTGTGTCATCTCCGATAGACTCTTTGCCTAGTGGATTCCCGCTACTAGCATCTGAGACCTATAACATGACAAACATATAAGAATCTTTCATCAATATATTTAAAAATGTATGACAAAAAGCATGTAAGTAAACATTTTATGCTACTTATTTAGAGCCATCAACCCCCTGTGACTCTAAAAACTCAATTTGAGATCGCATCTGCTCAAATTGTGATATAAAGTGCTCCAACTTACCCATGAACTTTGTATGCAACTCATCTCTTACTGATTCTCGTACCTGACGAGTGAGATCAATGACCGACTGTGTTGTTTGTGATGAATCAGCCTCCCCATATACTGCACTTCGGGCACGGTCCCTCCATAGGTTCGACAATAGCCGTGCCCATCCTTTCCTACCAGTTCATGAAAGATACCATCTCAAACCTCTATTGTCCGCAGAGACTCAGGAATGTTTGAGAGTTGCTCATTGTATTCAACCTATATTTTTCAAACTCTATGATATTACATCATAACTCAAAAAAAAATCATAAATACTACTATGAATATAAATCAGCAAGCCACCGAAGCTGCCACATCAGGGTCATTTTAGCAACGTGTCTTAATGTAGACACTCATCTTGTCAGTGCTCTCCTCCAAAAGTTTAAAATATTTGATAGTTTCTTCATTTGGCCTTGTCTGAGAATCATTTGAACTCCTCCAAAAGTTTAAAATATTTGATAGTTTCTTCATTTGGCCTTGTCTGAGAATCATTTGAACTGCAGTCATCATTGCCAACACTAGTACCTATGTGTGGATTTTCAAAGTCTTATTTATCATTTTGACCATATCATTACCAATATATGAATCCATTAATGTTTCTATCTCTTCGTTATTGTGCAGAGGAACGTAGGATTTACCATGATGAATTCAATTTTTGTACCTCTTAAAAAATTCATTATAATAAAGATGATTCTGCACAACATCTCTTGAATAATTATAGCGATTCTCACATTTTCTACATAGACAACTAATGAATGCACCTTCAAGTCTGTCAATGTAGGCAAACTCAAGAAATCTATCAATTCCATTGAAGTATTCCGTTGACACCCTAGTAGGTAAGTCAATCCAACTCTTATCCATCTTCTTACTTTAATCAAAAATTTTATTCAGTAAATATGCACGCCAAAGATAACTTAATTATCAATGTAATATAATATAACAACTAAATTCATAGAAAAAAAAAACAAACTGTAATATATTTACACATTTATATCTCTAGACAAAAATAAAAAAATTATTATGGAGTTATTTGATAATTATTTGACAAGAGAGTCAAACAGGGCACAACAAGCAAGATGCATTTAGGTGGCTAATAGTAAATTAATTACTGCATATACTATTCTGAACCTCGACATGCTATCTGAGTTTCAATTGACTTTTAAAGAGGAAAGATACAATGCTATGCTGTTGCAATCATTTATGAATCTTTTGTTGGTAGGCTGTGAGTTCCATAAGCCTAGGCATCACAATTAGAACTTGATTATAACCGAAAATCCACAAAAATGCTTGCTAAATTCTAGGACGAGGGTGGTACAAACACCCTATTCTTACCACCTAGTGCAGGGCTTACTAAAAAATCATGAATTTGTTTCTATTTTTAAAAAAAATAGTATATATATTATTTGAAAATAATGTTTGGCCGAAAAAAAAATCAACAATGAAATTAAAGGAAAAGTAGACAGCTCTTATCTGGGTTGGTTGCAGCCAAAGTGGGTTAAGATTTTACCTTAACTGATGACTCAAATAGACCAGAGGAGAAAGACGGCGTGGCCAGAGGAGGGTGACGGAGGCTCGAGCAGTGGAGGCCAACGGCGGCTGAGATCGAGAAGGAGGCCGGCAGTGGCGTGGCGTGAGAAGGCCGATGGTGGTGTGGCCTGAGGAGGCCGACGGTGGCGTGGCCTGAGGAGCAAAGCAAAGGCGGCTAGGGTTGGTTTGTTAGGTATTTCGTCTATGAGTTCAAAGGGGATGCTATACGGTGAAATGGGCTACCAACTCAGAAAGAATACCAAGGGATGGCTAGGGATTGATTTGGGCGGGAAATGATACATGCTAAAAATAAAACGACGTAATTTTGATTTTATTCATCAATTAAGTATTTAGTTTAATAAATAGAGATTGCATTTCTGTAAATTATTAAACTTATTTTAATATTAAATTTATGAATTTTTTTAATAAGGATCATATATGTAAGATTTTTAGAAAAATTAGTCTCATCCCAATTTTTAAAAAAATGAGGTCTTATTTTATATTGTTATACATAATATATCCCTAAATCTCATTTGAAGACAAAATAATTGAGAAATTTTTACTTCTTTTAATTGAAATTTTTTTCTGTTTCTATAAAAATATACATTGAGAAATTTCTCGTGTAATAATCAAAATCTCATTTTTTGAAAAAATTATTTTAATAAAATTCACAATTAAGTTATCATAAAAATACACACTTTATAGAGAAAATTCTCATTAATTAATTAATTAAAAAAGAAAATTCTCAATCATTTCTTTATTTTTGATAAAAATTCTTGTACTAAAAAATTTCTCAATTAAATTTATCGTAAACAGAGAAAATATCAATTGTTCTTCACTCTGGTACATCAGATCATCGATCAGCATCGCCAACTCTTAATTTCTTCTTCTTCTCCGGCCCCAACACCGTTAACTCATTCTCTCGTCGAGCAAAAGACATTATCGGTGACGATCAAGAAGGTGATAACCCTATTGCCTCACAAATTTGATTCATAGACATCTTGGTACAACGAGCGGAGGAGTTCCGAGTCAAGTTTTGTCAGAGACTACACATAGAGGATAAGAAGATCTCGACATAGTGGAGAGGTTGTGAACCAAGAAGTGTTAGAATTTTGGCCGTGGTGGGAATAGTGGTAGTCAACGAGTGGGTGAAGGCGGTGGGGCAAAGGCAGCAAGGCAACGGTCGACGATGATGGTTGACGGCGATGGTCAATGACAGAAGTCGAGTAGAATTTTTGCAATGAAGGATATATTTTGTATATTTTAAAATGAAATTTAAAAATTAAGGCTATAACTTTAAAAAAAATTATTGGCTTTAACCTTTTTTATATATTTTTGTTTTTTACTTTCAAATATATATATATATATATATATATATATATATATATATATAGTTTTTTAGAGCAGGTAGCATTTGGGTTAAATACGATGAATTTAATATTTAAAAAAAATTAGCTTATCTTGAAGAAAGGAATTGAAAAGGTACAATTTAATTTATATCCAAATAAAGAAACAAAGTTCATAAAGATAAAATAAGAAAATTTATTTAATTTTTTGGATTTTCTCTATTCAAGTTAATTCCATTTCAAATATAAAGTAAATATTTATATTTCTTACATTTGAGAATAGATTTGAGGTGAGAAAAAAAATAAAATAGTTCAATTTGTATTTTATTGTAATGTGACAAAAATAATATTAAAACCAAAAATAAACTTTTTACTATTAAGATATTTTTTTCCATTAAGTTTAAAAGTGCAGGGACAATGTTCTTAAAAACAAATAGCTAAATTAATTAGTCAGGCATGAAAAGTGCAAAAAAAAAAGCGCTTTTGCGACTGCGGATTTTCCGGTGGTAAATAATGCTTTATTGGCGACGACAATTGCGCCATCGCTACATTGTGGTTGCAAAAAAAAACTTTTTATGATGGGAGACTGTACCGCCGCAAAAGATAGTTTTTGCGACAGGAAATACACCGTCTCTAATAAATTGGTCGCAAAACGTTACTTTTCTAGTAGTTTAACCCCTTTAAAACTTTTATTTGGTTAGAATTTTTATTCTAATTTTCTAACTTCAGATTTTATTTATTTTCTATTTATAAGAAAAAATTTAATATATAATAAAATGTCATTCGTTATTAGAATATTATATAAATATTATAATATTTTAATTAGTTTGATCAATAAATTTTGATCCAAAATAAATAAATGTAATAGTTTTTGTCTTAATTGTCACAAATTTTTGTAAAATATAATATTATAAATTTTTATACTTATTAATAATTATTTAAGTTTTAGCAATACTCTATTTTTATTAATTAAAATTAAAATAAGATTTTAAGTTTATTAGTTTTTCTCTAAATTAAATTTCAGGCTCGCCACTGATCATTAATACCACATTTAAAAAGTTTTACTTATATTTTTATTACAAAAGATCTAACCTTTTCACGTTAAAAATTGTACCCTGAGCATCTTTTACAAACTTTCCCGTTCGGATAAAAAAATAATAATATAAAAACAGATTTAAAATAATTTTAAGAAACAAATTTAATTTTGATAATGTTAGCTTTTTTTCATGCTGTTATTTTCTTGAGCGTCGTGCAAATTACGGCAGTACTTAATAAAAGTGATATTTGATATTGTTAAAATTAATAATTTATATATTATAATTTATAATTAAAATTATAAATATTTAATAAATATTATAATTTATAATTAAAAAAATAGTTATAAATTATTACAAAAACTGTTAATATTTGAAAAAATTTATAACTTATAATTAAAATTAGTAATAGTAAATTAAAAGCTAATAACAATAATTTTACCAAATACTCCAAACTGAAAAGAATCAAAAATGTTAAATATTAATACAATGTTGAAAGTAGAACTAATTATTTCTATAAATATTAATATATTTTGTACAGATATTTATAAATTATATAGTTATTATTCACTCTCAAACAAGTGATGTTTAGCATTGTTGAAACTAATAACTTATAGATTACAACTTATAACAAAAGGTATAAGTATTTGATAAAAATTGTGACTCGTAGTTAAAATTTTAAAAAAAATAATTGTAAGTTATAGTAGAAGTTGTGAGTATTTAAAAATTATATAATTAAAATTAATAGTAAAAAATTAAAAATTATAAACAGTAATTTAGCAAAGCACTCCATAAACGTTAATTAATATTTTTATTGTGAATATTGAGTTCTCGTTTGGCAAACTTGCTTAAAATTAACTTTTTAAACTTTTTGAATTTTTGATTTAAAGTCAAAAAAATTTTAAAATCTTGTTTTTCGATTTTTAACTTTTACTCTATTGGCTTTTTTGTTTTTTGACTTTTCTGATAATAATTTTCAATTTAACATTCTACATACAAAATTAATTAAATTATTATTTTACTCTTTCAACAAAAAATGAGGGTAATTCAGTCCATTCTCTTCATGATTTATTTGGCTTTTTAAGTAACTATTTTACCAACTAAACCAATTTTTAACTTTTTAACTTAAAATAATTTAAAATTAAAAAATTAATTTAAAATTAAATTACCAAACAAACCCTTAAAATTCTTGTTCTTTGTCAAAGAAAACAATCGCTGACACTCCACAGTCAGGTTCTAATCAGTGCAGGAGTCAGAATAAATTTGGGGCCCAACTCATTTAAATGTGTTTATAATGGGGCTACTGTTACAGTCTATAGTGGGCTACAGAGAACTTTTTCAATTTTTTGAGTAGAGTGCAGTTTATAATAAGATTGTACGATCCTAGTATTTTATTTATAAATTAATAATATATATTTTATTTATTTATTAAATTATCATAATTCTATTTTATTCTGGTCGAATCTTTTGTTTTTGCTCGGGGGGTGTTCGGCAAAATTAATAGGGTTAGTTTTAAATTTTTTATTATTAATATTAGTTATAATTTATAATTTATTTTAAATATTTATAAATTTTAATATAAATTATAATTATTTTTTTATTTTAGTTATAAATTATAATTTTTATTAAGTATTTATAATTTTTATTTTAAATTATAATTTATAAATTATTAATTTTAATAATTTCAAACAACACCAATATTTGATTGAATAAGTAATAAGGTGGCACAATTTTGCTGATTGAATCTTCAATCCATACACGAACAGGAGACTAACCAAACTCTTTTAGTTTTGGAACTTGAAAGTAAGGAAAAATAATTTAATTTCAAATTATTATCATCATTCGTTCAATTTTTTAATATTAATATATTTTTAGAGATTCAAGTAATTATTTTTGTCAATATTAATATTACTTAAAAGGCCTATAAATTTCGTTGAGTTTTTTTCATTATCCAAACATAAGCCCTGTTTGGGATACTGCTTGTTTATTTATATGATTTTGCTTATTTTTGTTTTTAGTAATTTTTTTTTATCATTTAGTCAAACTATTATACTTTTTAGCTATTCTTATCGAGACAAGTCAAAAAAATAAAAAAAAAATTGATCAAAATAAAAAAGACAAAAATAAACTAATAAATTAATTTTTATATTTGCTTATTTTCATCTTTAATATTATTTTTTGGAGTTATCTAATCAAGAAGATTCGAAAAAATAAAAAATTTAGTAAAAAAATTTTAAAAAATAAAAAATAAACAAAATTTTATACATTTAACCCAAACATGACCATAGTGCAAATATTTAAGAAGGAACCAAAGTAGGACTTCCATGTTAACTCCAACAGTGGCCACCTCTCCAAGTTGATTGTGCAGCTTGTAGTTGCAGACAATTGTCATTGCCTCCCATGACAATGACGTGGCACAATAATATCATTAATTTCTGAGATAGAAACATCATGAGTTGTGAAAATCATGCTACAATTCTTTCCTTTAAAGAAAAAGTCCCAAATCATAAAAATCACACCAAACATGTACTCTCTAAAGCTGAAGGCCCCAACACATCCCAAAAAAAAAAAAAACACAAATATTTGATTGAATGATAACAAGATCTTTGCCGCAATTTTTTTTTAATGAAGAAAAAGGTATTAAGCTTAAATATATTTTTAATTAATAATAAATCAAATAAAAGAGTATATTAGTAAAAATAAAACAGCTCTAAAAAAATGTAAAGAGTCCACAAAAAAAAGAGAAACAACATTCATAAAGAAAAGACATCAAGCCCCCATGCAAGAGAACACAAACTCTTACGAGAGGATGACCTAACATTACATTAAAATAAAATAGTAAAAAAACAACCTCATATGTTACTACTTTGCAATTTTTTTTAAAATAATTATTGTCTCAACACAAGAGAATACAAACTCTTACGAGAAGATGACCCAACGTTCCATAAAATAAAACAGTAAAAAACAACCTCATATGCTACTACTCCTCAATTTTCTTCAAAAGAATTATTGCCTCCACATCTGCTTTACAGGTTGATATTTCTTGATCGAAATTGATCGTCCAGCATAATAAAATGCAATAAATGACATTAGATTATTGTCTGTAAACATATCAGAAATCAAGTCTAAAAAAATGATGGCAGAGTAACGTTTTTCACTTCCGTGTTAAGAACACCAAGATTCGTTGTCTAAAGATGAAAACTTATCGAATTCAAACGGCTTCGTCATCAATAGATGGTAATCGCTCAGTCATCAACAACAAGAAAAAGTAAAACGAAACAAAAAAAAATGACAAAAAAAAACTATTCAGAAAAAACTGAAACTAGAGAAAAAAAAAAAGGAAAGAGAAAGAAGGCAAAAAATATTTAAATAAAAAAGAAAACATGAAAAAAAGAGAAAAATAAGAACGGGTGATTCGGCAAGAGGAACGCAATCGATGCCGTCGCCCCTATGGTAAACCTAAGAAAAAAACCTAGTTGGTGTATTATTTGAGAGAGAGAGAGAGAGAAATATATATTTGCCACAACTTAAAGGCTCCTTGTTTTTCGTCTAGTACAAAAAAGTAATTTAGACTTTTGGGCCACGTATGGCTCACAATTGGATTATTTTGTCCAAACTTGTGCACTCCATCTTCACTCTTCTTTCACGTAGGTATTGTTTGGTATTGATGAAATTAATTTCTTATAAATTATATTGTAAATGTTTTAAAAAAATTATTGTTTATAACTACTTAAAATTAATAACAAAAAATTAAAAATTACTAATAGTTTTCCAAACACCCCCTAACCCTCATTAGCTAACCAAGACAAAAAGAACACTGTTTTCTACACCAATTATAATACAAGAAAACTTGGATATGATGGTTTTAAGCAAGCTAAGTAGAATACAATGAGCATATATCTATAAGAGATTACAACCGCACGTTATTTTGCTTTTAGTAGATTTATTCATATTTTAGTTAATTAATATCTTTTTATTCTTTTTAGATTTTTTTCCTAATTAAAAGTAAAAAGAAAAATTAATTTTTTAAATCAAAATTAGAAAGAGCTTACAAAAATTAGCCAATTTGTACAGTTTTCATAAAAACTAGTTTTATCATTTTTAGCAATTATTTATATTTAAATCTAATGTTTTACAACGTAATAACTCTGCTTCCCACCCGTCAATCCAGTGTTGGGAGAATTTCTAACGCCGACATAAAATACATGCTCGGGGATCCAGAAAATTCATCTTTATTAAACTTTCAACAATTTACAGAATCTAAAATTTACAGAGAATGAAATAGCAGGAAAACATAAATGGAATTTGCAAACCGAGTCCTGCTATCGCAGTTTCCTTAAGAATGATTCGCCGCCTACCGAG
>JAOTRH010069050.1:0-18020 GCA_034768845.1 Heliamphora exappendiculata | reverse complement strand
ATGTATAAACCTTGTTTGGTTGGATGGAAAGCATGTTTTGCTATCCTAAGGTTTATTACAAAGACGGTGGACGTATGTGTACATGATTTTCAAAAGAATGGATTTTGAAAATCGAAGGAAATAATGAATGTGTTGCGAAAATATGGTTTTCATGTTTGGAGCTAACCCTTGGGGTTGAGCCTTGGTTTAAACGACTCGGTTGAGAGAGTGGAACACATTTTGAAAATGTTGGTTAATTTTCAATGGTTATATGGATGATGTAGCTGTGTTCTTTTAGGCATTTTGTACATGGCTGTGTACATATAAATGTTTCGATAACCGTGCTGTGTGCCTTTTTGATGATTCAATAGATGTACTGTAACAATGTGCTTAATGTGGGCCTCAATTGCTCCTTGGTAAAAGTCCAAAAACTTGTGTAAGATAGGTGCTTCATTCTTTTGGGTTAATCTCTATAAATGAAGTGTTTGCCCGATTTGGAGGCGTTTGTTGTTGTAGTAATGTGTGAAGCTTATCATTATCTAGTGTGTCATTGGATGCCCAAGAACTAGATTAATGGATGAGAGTCTATAATTGTTGCCTTTCTCCCCGAGGACATAAGGTCGGTAAATAGGAATCATTGTTCTTTGCGAAACATCGGCTGGAAAATAACGTGTTGTTTATGTTTATTAAACTTTTAGACGTTATTGAATTATATGAAAACTTATGATTTTGAGGATGAAAAACCGTTTTGAGACTTGTGTAGTCGAGCTATTTATATAATCCGTGATTGTATGTTATGCTTTTAATTCATGATAGTATGTTTCTATTAGGTTTCGACTAACCTTGTTGGCTTTATAACCTTTCAGGTGAAAATTATCATGTAGCTTGATCATATAGAGCCCTAGAGGTGGCGAAAGGAAAAACCTTTAGTTTTTGTTGTTCAGTGGTTTATACCGATTTTTTTATTGGATCATGTAATCGTTATACCATGTTTTGTACTTGAAAGTATAAGTTTTGTAAGCCTTACGGCCATGATACTAATGTATGAATATTGTAAGTGGATGAGAGGAACCTGGATAGTTATGTTAAATTTCATTATCGTATGAAATGGTGTTTGGGTGGGATCGTTTCGATGTTGTAACAAGTCATTTTCGGTTAGTTTTAATGTTTAATATCAAACCATGTGTGTCGAGAAAAGTTTTGAATCTTGTTTTAGTATGTTCTACATTGCTTGGTTATACTTTGAGGGGTTTAAAAAATGTTGAAAAATGGTTAAGTGCTGAATTTCAAAAGTTATGTTTTAAAAATTAGTCCAGTGCCAGACCGCTCGATGGACCTCTCGAGCGGTCTGTTGAGCGGTAAAAACATACTATTAGTTGTTTTATAGACTGAGGAAAAAATAGTGTACAGGCAGAGACTGCTCGAGCGGTCTAAGCAAAACTTGAAAAGTTTGATTCTTTTGTTTTAACCCTTGGCTCTTGAGGACCTTGATCTTGTTCTTTTGGGTGCTTTTTTTAATCTAAAATAAACCTTTGCATATTCATTTTTCGAAGGTTTTGACTTCGGCTTTGGCTTACGTTCTTGAACTTGTTTGGGGTCGGGTGTTTTTAGTGGATCTTGGAATTATAAATCGGGTTTTTCTTGTGTAGTTCACGTGTCCCGAGTTTTGAGGTGTGACACCATCACTAGTTCATAAGTGATGTAACTAATTTTGTGTGTTGGCATTAGAGCATTCCTCTCCATCGGACTAAATTAATTACAGGATCACCAGTACAAATCTCCTTTAGGGATAATTCTTTGTAATTGTTAGTGTAAATCACTTCTCCATCTGAAGGATTCATTGCGAAGCAATTGATTCGGGATTAAGTAATGGTTTGCAGTTAACTATAAATAATAGTATTCTCTCTATCTGAGTCACTGCTATTATTTGTAGGACCGAAGCTGTCGCGCCCCAAACATCCGGGTCACGCGAAAGCCCACAAAAACACCTATTTAAGAAAATAGGTTTCACAATTGATAATAAAAATGTACATCATTTGGATAAAAAAATCCCCACAGTTCAACTCTCATAAACTAAAAACATGCATCTCATACATTAATAAACATATCACTAAAAACGTGTATAAAAACTAGCCTCAACAGGCGCCACATGTGTAAGTATATGTCTCAAAAAGGAAAAACTATAGCAAGTCTTCCATCACCTCTACAACTAGGTCAACTCCTCATGCTCACTTGAAATGGTTTTACAGCAAAATTTCACACCGTGAGCTGAAGCCCAATAGGAACATAGACAATAAATCTGTAAAACAGGCAATGAAATTATACACACACGGGATCAACCACGGGAGCCAAAATGGTTTTCCTTCCAAAACCATTAGTTTTCCATCAGACTAACACGAGTCGTAAACGCTTTTGTCTCATAAAACCCCACATTTTTCATCCTTCAAACTATGCATATCATCCTAACAGATATCATGCCACAGTTAAGGGAAAACTGTAAATAAACAGTAAGCTCGACTCAGGCCACACAACTGAGGAGAAAGATAAAATATAATCTTGTGTACCGACTCTGCCATACCGAAAAAGGTAACAACTATAGACTCTCGTCGATTATCCTCGACCCGTAGGTTTAGTAATGACAAGCTCTATACGGAGTCACAACAATAACGCCATTAACGGAGGTAATCAAACCACTCAATTTACGGGAACTAGCCCGAAGGTACAGAGCACCTGCTGCTTAATTTACGGGACCTGAGCCCGAGGATACAAAGCACCCAATCACACTCAATTTACGGGGACTAACCCGAAGGTACAGAGCACCTACGCTGCGCACGTTTTTGGACTTACACCGAGGAACAATGAAAGCCCATCACAACATAACCGCTATCACGGTACATCTATAGGGAACATTTAAAAACCCACCGTAGCTCAACTACGAAAACCCAAAAATAGTTTATCCAACATATTTATAAAAGATATCCAATCCATAAGAATGGAGTTCTAAAACCATTTCCAACAAAATGTTTAGAAGGTGAGTCTCAACCCTGCGAGTTAGCTCCAAACCTCCAACATCACATTTTTCTCCGTTTTTACAAAATACCTCGTTTTCAAACCTCTTTTGAAAACCACAGATGTCAACACACCCAAATCATGTATACAACCAAGAAAAGGCGTAAGAACCCACTTTTACCCAATACCAAGATTTACACATGAAAATCACGTTTGATGTATTTCTACTCGGTGAAAGCATACACAATTACATATATCACCATAATATAGCAGTAGAGTTTAGAATCCTACCTCCAAGAGTCAAGAACTCGACGTCTCAAAATTGAACGGCATCAGAATGACAATCTGACCGGATGGATGCGAAGCCCTTGGCCCAGATAGCAAGGATCCACAAAGGAATCAAGAACAAACCAAACCCCGAGCCCTCAAAGCTAGAGAGAAGGTAGAGAGAGTGGAAGGAAAAATATTTTCCAAACATTCCAGCCCCTGGAACTACTTATAAACACGCCAAAAAGGCAGTTCAGTCGACTGAAGAGGCCACTTCAATCGACTAAAGCTACTCAAAAAATGTGAACTGCCACTGTTCAGTCGATCGAACCTCCTGTTCAGTCGATCGAACCCAAGAAAAACACCCCAGTCGACCGAACTCAACACCCCAGTCGACCGAACTCAACACCCCAGTCGACCGAACTCCCTTACTATTTTTGGTCTCGGGTTTGTGGAGCAAAACATGGTTTTTGGTCTAAACGCAAGCCAAACAAGCCTCGACCAAACCCTAGAAAGCGTATAACACACTAATACATGTTATTCTACAACTTTAGAGCATAAACCATGCATCGATGCTATTATATACTGGAATAAAATCGTTACGTATATAAACAACCTAAAAGATAAGGGTCAGGGTCTCACAACTCTCCCCCCTTAAGGAATTTCATCCCCGAAATTCGCAACAACGTCACGAGGTGAACAGGTTTGGATATCAAGCACGCATCCCAAACTCAAGCTCCCACGTCGCTTCCTCAACCCCGTGATGATGCCATAGGACCTTGACATAAGCAATCGTTCTGCGCCGCAACACCTGCTCTTTTGTATCAAGAATCCTCACTGGACGCTTCTTATAAGTAGCATCCTTATCAATCCGCTGCTCAGCCCAATCTAACATATGTGAAGGATCAGGCTCATACCTCCGAAGCATAGAAACGTGGAACACGTTATGCACAGATGCTAGCTGAGGTGATAACGCCAAACGGTAAGCAACCTCTCCAACCCTATCAAAAATCTCAAAAGGTCCATTGAAACGTGGTGATAGCTTCCCTCTACGACCAAACCTCATCAAACCTCTACGTGGTGAGACCTTCAGAAACACATGATCCCCCACTATAAACTCCAAAGGTCGCCTCCTCTGATCTGCATAACTTTTCTGTCGGCTCTGCGCTGTCAGTTGGCGCTGGCAAATCGTTGTAACCTTCTCCTTCGTCTCCTGTACCATGTCGGGTCCCAAGATTGTGGTCTCTCCCACATCTGTCTAACACACGGGTGATCTACACAGTCTACCATACAAAGCCTCATACGGTGCCATCCCGATACTGGACTAATAGATGTTGTTGTATGCAAACTCTGCTAAAGGTTGATGATCCTCCCACGAACCTCTGAAGTCAAGGACACAAGACCTCAGCATATCCTCCTGAATCTGTATAGTCCTCTCTGACTGGCCATCCGTCTGGGGGTGAAAAGAAGTACTGAACATCAAATTCGTCCCCAAGGCCTTCTGCAGACTCTGCTAAAAGCGCAAAGTAAAGAGTGGGTCTCGGTCTGAAACAATAGATACTGGCACTCCGTGCAATCTGACTACCTCCCTGATGTACAAGCTACTCAGTCGTTCCACCGAATCCCTCACTCGGATGGGGAGAAAGTGTGCAGACTTCGTCAACCTATCAACCACAACCCACACGGCGTCGTGTCCCCTAGGTGACTGAGGAAGTCTTAACACAAAGTCCATCGTGACATGCTCCCACTTCCACTCCGATATAGGCAGTGAGTATAGCAATCCTGCAGGCCTCTAGTGTTCCGCCATTACCTACTGGTAGGTATGGCATTAGGAAACAAACTGGATCACATCTCTCTTCATTCCCGTCCAATAGAAATGACGACGTAAGTCATGGTACATCTTCATGCCTCCAGGATGCACGACAAGACCAGAATAATGACACTCATGTAATAACTCAACTCGGCAAGACTCTGGCACAAATAACATGCCTTCCAACCTCAAACTCTGATCAGAACCCACAATCTAGCCTACTGTATCCTCTCCACTAGCAACGCGGTCTCGTATCATCTGAGCCTCCTGATCCATCAGTTGAACCTCTAGTACACGTGCTATCAACACTGGTTGAGTAACTACAGAAAACAAGGTGGCACCCATCGCGATCTCCCTGAGGCACAAATTAAATTCCCCAACATCTGCAAGCATGTCCCACTCACGCATAGCCACAGAAGCAAACGACCTATGAGACCTCCTACTGAGCGCGTCTGCCACAACATTGGCCTTCCCTGGATGGTACTGCAAGTCAAAATCGTAATCCTCCAATAACTCCATCCATCAACGTTGGTGCAAGTTCAGGTCCTTCTGCGAAAACAAGTATTTTAAGCTCTTGTGATCGAAAAAAATCTCAAAATGCTCACCATGCAGATAGTGACGCCACGTCTTCAAGGCGAAGACCATGGCTGCCAACTCCAAATCGTGTGTAGGATAGTTCTGCTCGTGCATCTTTAACTGCCGGGAATCGTAGGCTACAACCTTACCCTCCAGTATCAGAACACATCTGAGACTGTCATGTAATGCATCACAGTACACCGTATATCCCAAGCCTCGCTCTGGAATTATCAACATTGGCGGACTAGTCAACCTCATCTTCTGCTCCTGGAAAGCTGACTCACTGGACTCACTCCACACAAACACAACTCCCTTTCGCGTCAAATGCGTCATCGGTGCAGCGAGTCTTGCAAAGTCCTTCACGAATCGTCGATAGTAGCCGGCTAGACCTAAAAATCTACGAATCTCAAAGACATTCTTAGGTTGCTCCCAATTGGTCACAGCATCTGTCTTCGACGAATCCACAGCTACTCCGTTTGTCGACACTACGTGTCCCAAAAATCTCACCTAAGATATCCAGAACTCTTCTCATACTTCGCGTACAAGCGGTGCTCTCTCAAAGTATGTAGCACGATCTGTAGGTGGTCCTTGTGCACCTCTCTAGTAGGTGAATATATTAGAATATCGTCCAGAAACACTACCACAAAACTATGCAGGTAAGGATGGAAGATCTGGTTCATCAAACCCACGAACGTAGCTGGTGCATTCGTCAGATATAACGGCATAACCAAAAACTCGTAGCGATCATAGCGAGTCCGGAAGGTGGTCTTTGCTATGTCCTCGTCCTTAATCCTCAACTGATGATATCCTGATCTCAAGTCAATCTTCGAGAAGTAGCTCGTATCCCTCAGCTGATCAAATAAGTCGTCTATCCTCGGCATCGGATACTTGTTCTTCACTGTCACCTGGTTTAACTTCTTGTAATCGATACATAGACGCAAATATCCATCTTTCTTCTTTGCAAAAAGAGCAGGAGCTCCCCACGGCGAAGTACTCGAACGTATAAACCCTCTATCTAGCAACTCCTGTGCAAACCTGGATAGGCTAGAAAACTCAGCCTCATCCCCCCCGCGTGGACATAACTCTATACGAAAGCAACATAACAGGACAAGAATCCATACAACATGTTATTGCTAACATAAAAGACAGATAAGTATGCTAACACATAGCCACGTAATATCTTATCATCATATCTCACATACCGAGGAGAACTAACAAGAAAGACTCATCCATCTGGATAACCTACTTAGATTCGTTGCTAGAAATCACGTCCACAAAACGCGTCTCTAATTTGGCTCCCAAGTGTGTTAATTCAAACGCCCGGAGGCAAGACTAATCAATCCTAAGGTCTAACCTCCATACCCACGTATACACGAGTAGCTATCATGCTATGTTTGGAAAACGCTGTAACACATGCAATCAAGCACACATACATCCTCACAACGTGGTGTACCTCTTTCCCATGGCTCATAGCTATTCGAACCCAGACCTCTGATACCAAGTTGTCACGCCCCAAACATCTGGGTCACGCAAAAGCCCAGCAAAACACCCATTTAAGAAAATAGGTTTCACAGTTGATAATTAAAATGTACATCATTTGGATAAAAGATCCCCACAGTTCAACTCTCATAAACTGAAAACATACATCTCATACATGAATAAACATATCGCCAAAAAGGCGTACAAAAACCAGCCTCAATAGGCGTCACATGTGTAAGTACATGTCTCAAAAAGGGAAAACTATAGCAAGTCTTCCATCATCTTTGCAACTAGGTCAACTCCTTATGCTCACCTAAAAAGGTTTTACAGCAAAATACCACACTGTGAGCCGAAGCCCAATAGGAACACAGACAATAAAGCTATAAAGCAGGCTATGCAATTATACACACACGGGCTCAACCACGGGAGCCAAAATGGTTTTTCTTCCAAAACCATAAATTTTCCATCAGACTAACACGAGTCGAAAACGATTTTATCTCATAAAACCCTACATTTTTCATCCCTCAAACTATGCATATCATCCTAACAGATATTATGGCACAGTTAAGGGAAAACTGTAAATAAACAGTAAGCTCGACTCAGGCCACACAACTGAGGAGAAAGATAAAATGTAATCCTATGTACCGACTCTGCCATACCGACAAAGGTAACAACTATAGACTCTCGTTGATTACCGTCGATCCGTAGATTTAGTAATGAAAAGCTCTACACGGAGTAACAACAATAACGCCATTAACGGAGGCCACCGAACCATTCAATTTACGGGACCTAGCCCAAAGGTACAGAGCACCTGCTACTTAATTTACGGGACCTGAGCCCGAGGGTACAAAGCACCCAATCACACTCAATTTACGAGGACTAACCCGAAGGTACAGAGCACCTACGCTGCACACGTTTCTGGACTTACACCGAGGAGCAATAGAAGCCCATCTCAACACAATCACTGTCACGGTACATATATGGAAAACATTTAAAAACTCACAGTTGCTCAACTACGAAAACCCCAAAATAGTTTATACAACACATGTATAAAAGAGATCCAATCCATAAGAATGGAGATCTAAAACCATTTCCAATAAAATGTTTAAAAGGTGAGTCTCAACCCCGCGGGTTAGCTCCAAACCTCCAAAATCTAATTTTTCACCGTTTTCACAAAATACCTCGTTTTCAAACCTCTTTTGAAAATCATGGATGTCAACACATCCGAATCATGTATACAACCAAGAAAAGGCGTAAAAACCCACTTTTACCCAAAACCAAGGTTTACACATGAAAATCATGTTTGATGCATTTTTACCCAGTGAAAGCATACACTATTACATATATCACCCTAATACAGCAATAGGGTTTAGAATCCTACCTCATAGAGTCAGGAACTCGACGTCTCAAAATTGAACAGCGTCTGAACGAGAATCTGACCGGATGGATGCGAAGGCCTCGACCCCGATAGCAAGGATCCACAAAAGAATAAACAACAAACCAAGTCCCGGGCCCTCAAAGCTAGAGAGAAGGCATAGAGAATGAAAAGAAAAAGCTTTTCCAAACATTCCATCCCCTGGAACTACTTGTAAACACGCCAAAAAGGCAGTTCAGTCGACTGAAGAGGCCACTTCAGTTAACTGAAGCTCCTCAAAAAACGTGAACTGCCACCGTCCAGTCGATCGAACCTCCTCGTTCAGTCGACCGAACCCAAGAAAAACACCTCAGTCGACCGAACTCCCTTACTATTGTTGGTCTACGGTTTGTGAAGAAAAACATGGTTTTTGGTCCAAACGCAAGCCAAACGAGCCTCTACCAAACCCTGAAAAGCGTATAACACTCTTATACATGCTGTTCTACAACTTTAGAGCATAAACCATGCATCGATGATATCATTTACTGGAATAAAAGCATCACATATATAGACAACCTAAAAGATAAGGTTCGGGGTCTCATAGAAGCTACGCTAGCTATGTAATTATTTGGCGACGTTTATTGCCTAGATAGTACAATTAATAGGAATTGGCCTATCTGGACAAATGAAGAGTAATAGAAGTCCTTCTCATCGAGACATGCTATTCACAGTGTACCAGACTGCTATCAACTTTTTTAAAAAAATGAAAGAGGAAACTAATTTTAAAATAAAATTCAAAATTTTTCTCATCATAATTACTGATTTTTAATTATGTGATTTTCAGGATTAAAATGGCTTTTACTCTACTCGCGACTATACAAAAAGAAACCAAACTTACGGGTCGTAATTATGTTGACTGAAAAATGAATTTGGATATAGCTTTAACTGCCGAGAGTGTTCTTAGAAAGTCAGTAAATATGTTTGTTTCTAAAAATGATTTTTACTCTAAGCCAAAAGGAAATAATAAGAAAAAGGGTTCAGAAATAGGGTGGGATGGTTTCCAAGGTAGTAGTGGACCACGGACTGGTGTTAAAAAGTCGAAAGACAGATGTTTCACTTCAACTAGACATGATACTAGATAAAGCAATGTCTAGTTTTTCTTGGCAAACAGAATAAGAAAGGTAATTTTTGTTCATTAGTTGTGAAAACATATTCTTTGCAGAGGTTCTAAGAAACTAGACAACTTAGTGATGAAAAAATTAACCTAGACATGGGCAATAATACAAGAATGGCAGCAGTTGTAGTGGGAGATGTCACTCTCAATTTTAGTAGAGGTCGAGTTTTAATATTAGGGATTGTCTTTATGTACCTTCCATTAGAAAGACTTTAATTTCTGTTTCTAGATTGGTTAAAAACGGATATTTAGTTTATTTTAATAACTCTTTGGTTATTAAGGATAATAAATAAGTTATCTATTCTGGAACATTGGTCGATGATCTTTATGTTATTACTCAAATCGCTCCTACACTGTAACTGAATGAATTGAATAATGTATCTAATTCGCCATTTAAGAGAAATGAACATTTTTTAATGATCTAAGCGTATCTTTGGCACCTACGCCTTGGTCATATTAATCTGGATAGAATAAATAGACTGGTTGAAGATGGATCTTTGAGTTCATTGAAAGTGATGGCACTTTTAGTCTTTGAATCCTACTTAGAGGGTAAAATAACAAGGAGGTCATTTTTAACTAAAGGCTATAGAGCTAAAGAACCATTGAAATTGGTTCACTTTGACTTATGTGGACCTCTAACTATCCAGGTTAAAAGAGGCTTCGAGTATTTTGTCACTTTTATTGACGATTACTCAAGGTATGGATATATTTATTTGATGCACCGCGAATCTAAATACTTTGAGAACTTCAAAGTATTTAAGGTGGAAACAAAGAAGTGTCTGAAAAAATGTATCAAGACACTTCGGTCTGACCGTGGTGGCGAGTACCTCTTTAAAGAGTTAAGGAATTATGTTTTAGAGAAGGAGGTTACATCCTAGTTGACTGTACTGGGCACTCCACAACAAAATGGTGTAGTAGAAAGAAGGAATATGACTCTTATAGAGATAGTGAGGTCTATGATGAGTTAGTCAAACTTTCCTGATTCGTTTTAGGGATTTTCATTAAAGACAACAACTTGTATTATGAACTTGGTACCTTCTAAGTTAGTACCTTCTACTCCTACAGAATTATGGAATGGGCGCAAGCCTAGTCAGAGACATCTTCGAATTTAGGGGTGTCGAGGACACGTGCTGAAAGGGAACACAGATAAGTTGGAACTGAGAACTGAAGTCTGTTTCTTTGTTGGATATCCTAGGGGAATGAAGGGTGGGTTATTTTATAATCTTAAAGATCAGAAGGTCATTGTCAGTGCCAATGCTCGATTGCTGTAAGAGGATTATGTAATGGACTACAAGCCAAAGAGTTGAAATGTTTTGGAAGAACTGAGAGAAAATACCAATAGTACGGTAGAAGCACCATCAATATCCTATTGCCTCATCGTAGTGGGAGAATTATCAGGACATGTGCAGATCCTGAACCAGCTCAGGGTGTTACCATTAACATGATGATTTCACAACCAGAGGAGCATGTGGGTAATGGTGCACAGGGTTCAGAATCAGCACAGCGTGCCATTGCTAGTACACAGGCGTAGGAAGTGCCTCGTTATAGTGGGAGGGTTATTCATTAACCCGATCGGTATATGTTCTTGGGAGAGTCTTTTCAAAGAATTCTAAAAGAACTAGATACTAAATCCTGTAACTACAATAAAGCACTCTAAGATAAAGATGCAGAATTATAACAAAGGGCTATGAATTCAAAGATGGAGTCTATGTACTTTAATCAGGTCTGAAAACTTGTAGAACCAACCGAAGGGATAAAATCTATTACATGTAAGTGGATCTGTAAGAGGAAGAGATGATCAGACATGAAAGTAAAAACCTTCAAAGTTAGACTTGTTGCATAAGGGTTTACTTAGAAATAAGGGATCGATTATGAAGAGACCTTTTCACCGATAGCTATGCTTAAGTGTATCTGGATTCTCTTATCCATTGTGGCTTATTTCAATTACGAAGTTTGGCAAATAGATGTCAATAAATTTTTCCTTAATGGAAGTCTTGACGATTGTATCTATATGGTACAACCAGATAGTTTCAAAGCAAAGGATCATGGAACATGTTGTGCAAGCTTAAGAGATCCATTTATGGACTTGAGCAGGCATCTAGGTCTTAGAATACTTGCTTTGATCTGGCCATTATGTCATATGGCTTTGATCAAATCCTAACGAGTCCTGTGTGTACAAGAAATGTGATGGAAGCATGGTGGCATTTTTAGTATTTTACGTGGATGATAACTTACTCATCAAAAACGATATACGGGTGTTACTTTCGGTGATGGTATGGTTATCTGACTAGTCCGATATGAAAAATTTGGAAGAAGTCAGTCACCTCCTCGGGATCAAACTTATGCGAGATCAAAAATAGAGGATGCTGAGTTTATCACAAGCTACTTATATTAATATAGTCCTTGCTCGATTTATCATGCAAGATTCTAAGAAAGGGTTTCTCCCTTTCAGGCATAGAATCTTTCTATCCAAGAATTAGTGTTCTAAGACACCATATGAGATAGAGACGATGAAGGTAGTTTCTAATGCTTCGGGTGTAGAAAGCCTCATGTATGCTATGTTTTACACTAAACCCGACATCTGTTTTGCTGTTGGCATGGTTAGCAGATATAAGTCTAATTTAGGGCTGGAGAATTGAACATCGGTAACACATATAATTAAGTACCTGAGAAGGATTAGTAATTATATGTTAGTTAACCAAGCAGATGGTCTAATACTTTTGGGGCACACAGACTCAGATTTTCAGTCGATACGGATTCCCAAAAATTTACCTCGGGATATGTGTTTACCTTGGAAGGTGGAACACATCGAGTATAAATATCATCTGATACGAGAGATCGTACAGAGAGGTGATGTAGCCATAGCCAAGATTGCATTAGAAGACAACCTTGTAGGATTTGATGATTACAATGGAAGCCCATGTCTTATTTACTCCACAGGTACCTCCAATACCCTATATATATGTTGTTATATAACCTGACATCAATTAATTCATTAATTCATTAATTAGCTTAGTGGCTAGGGCTCCCATGCCTTTGAAACCCAAAGTCAAGTTAAAGAAGGTTTGGAAGAACACAATAGATTAATGCCCACACTTTGTTTGTGTTTCGCATTTAGAAATATAACAGAAGGCATGTGTCGGAGATTTGACTAAAAGTCAAAAATCATGATGGATCGTTGACTGAAAATTTGGTTCAACAATCGAAATCATCCAACTTGATTTCGAAAATTAAAATCTTAAAACTAACTTTGGGAGTATTAGCGGGTTTTATATTTGATTGTTCTATATCAAAAGTTTTAATCTGGAGCCTATTTTGGCGTTTACCTGTGTAGATATTTTTTCACAAAAATCATATACATAATCTTATGATCTTAGTAGTTTTTCATAACATTCTATTGATACAGTCCTTACTCGTTTTTGTTGGAGGTAAAACTGCCAAGATCATTATTTTTGAAAAATAATTTTCGGTAAAAATTAACTAGATGGGCAAACGCCGAAACGGGCTCTAGATAAAACTTTTAACGTCGAACGATCAAAATAAACCCGTGCAACCAAAGTTAATTTAGAAGAATACCTTTTTGTCGATCGATTCTTCAACTATGATTTGATTCCGTGTTGAAACTTCTATCAGATCTTTTACTGTATTCCCTTACATGATCCTCGAACGTAGTGTGGGCTATAATTCTCCGAGAACTCCAACTAGCAGAACCCTAATATATTTAAGTCTTGAAAAACAAAAATAATATCATAATAATAATGATAAAAAATTATCAAAAACTGGTTCAGTCTACCCGCATATATAGAGGGTTACAGTAGGGACCAGGGAGTAATTATGAGTTAGACTTCCAGTGGAACAAAAACACCTACTAGAGATTTCCGCAATTATAGAAAGACATGCGGCGGTTTATGCAATTTTCATTAAACAGTGAATTACAGTTCACACCACTAAAAACTATAATTGCACTCTGACCAATAATCTCAAGACCTTCTTGCATTGAGATCCTGTTATTAAATGCTTACCATTTCTCCTCACGTTAAAATTCTCGATACCCGCCAATTAAATTTAATTACTGATAATTTAATTTAATCGGCATCCTGATATTCCTTAGACCCTTCTGCTTAACTTATTTGATCGTCGGATAATTAAATCCACCTGTGGGATTTTGATCTGGTCAAAACTTATAAGCATCCTTAAGGGGGTATCGTCAATCCCAATCTTCCGGACGTGGATTCCGTTAATAATTAATATTTTTTATATAAATAATACCGCCATCCAACTCACTAGGAATATAGACCCATATAAGATCGCACCCTCTAATTAATCAAAACAACGAATATTAAATATACGCAAATCAATAATTATTTGAAGATTAAGAGGATAACCACTATTCATAATAACATTTATGTGTGAATTAATTTATATAGTGAGTATAAAATTAATTACCCCAAATGTCCTGTTCAATACACACAAAGTGTACTAGCACAGAGAGTTAGAACAATAGACGACACTATTATCTGTTCTCCGTAACCAAAACAGACCTACTAAAACACTGTACTATAGTCGTACCGATGGTATGTCCATTTCCATCTAAACTATGAACATAAAACTTATATTCTGCGAGAACCTAAAATCTGATCTTCTGTGTCCAAGCGTACTCTACACACCAGATTAAATATTATACAGAATATTTGACATCCATGCATATCAAATAAATGATACGCATACATTGCTTATAAAAATTCTCATAAAATAGAAAACTAATTTTATTAAAATAAAATTAAATACTAAAAATATGATTTTTAGTATACCAACCCTAATAATCTCCTACTTATACTCAAAACTATGTTGATATTCATCTAACTCCCATGCCCTCTACATGACTATCAAAAGTCTTAGCCGGTAAGCTCTTTGTAAAGGATCTGCAAGGTTGTCTCTTCATGTAAGCTCTACATTTGACTGGAAATCTGAGTCTGTGTACCCGGAAGGTACTAAACTGTCTGTAAGGTAAATCAACATATAATCCTTAGTCCTTTTCAAGTAGTTGATTATATTCTTTATCGCAGTCCAATACTCCTGCTCTGGATTAGACTGATATCTGCTAACCATGCCAACGGCAAAGCAGATGTCGGGTCTAGTGCAAAGCATAGCATATATGAGACTTCTTACTATTTAAGCATAAGGAATCGCCTTCATCTTCTCTATCTCATCAGGTGTCTTAGGACACTGATCCTTGGATAGAGTGATTCCATTCCTAAAAGGGAGAAATCTTTTCTTGGAATCCTGCATGCTAAAATGAGTAAGGATATCATTAATATACTTTGCTTGTGATAAGCCCAACATCCTTTCTTTTTGATCTCGTATAAGCTTGATCCCAAGGATGTGACTAACTTCTCCCAAGTCTTTTCATATCGAATTACCCAGATAACCATACTTTAACCGTGATAATGTCCCCACATCGTTTTCGATGAGCCAGATATCGTTTACATAAAGTACTAGGAAGATCACCACGCTTCTTGTACACACGGGACTCATCTGGACTTTGATCAAAACCATAAGACTTTATAGCTTGATCAAACCGAGTGTTCCAAGACCTCGATGCCTTCTTAAGTCCATAAATGGATCTCTTAAGCTTACACAATCATGTGCTCCTGGCCCTTTGCAATGAATTTGTCTGGTTGTATCATGTAGGTGCACTCGTCAAGACTTCCATTAAGGAAAGCAGTCTTGACGTCCATTTGCTAGATTTTGTAATTGAAATGTGTGGCAATAGATAAGAGAATCCAGATAGACTTAAGCATGGCTACTGGCGAAAAAGTTTCCTCATAGTCGATCCCTTCTTTATGAGAGAACCATTTAGAAACAAGCCTAGCTTTGATGGTTTTAACCTTCCCGTCTACTTCTCTTTTTCTCTTGTAGATTCACTTACATCCAATGGATTTTATCCCTTTGGGTGGTTCTACAAGTTTCCAGACCTGATTGGAATATATAGATTTCATCTCTGAATTCATAACCCTTTGCCAAATATTTTCATCTTTATCTTTTAGTGTTTTATTGTAATTATAGGGCTCGGTATCTAGTTCTGCCAGAATTTTGTCAAACGACTCTCCCAAGAACATATACCGATCAGGTTAATGAACAACCCTCCCACTACGACGAGGCACTACTCGTGTTTATGAACTAGCAGTAATATGCTGTGTAGAATCTAAAACCTGTGCATCAGCACAGTGTTCTTGATTTGCACCTGTCCCGATAGTCTTCCCACCACGACGAGGTAATGGAATACCGGTGACTTATGATCCATAATACAATCATCTTCCAAAAATTGGGCTTTGGTGCTAACAATGACCTTCTAATCCTTAGGGTTATACAATAAACCACCCTTCATTCATTTGGGATACCCCAAAACGAATCGGATAAACATGAATAACTCATCATAATCTTACCTTTTCCATAGGAATCATATTCCTTCTTTCTGCTACACCATTCAGCTGTGGAGTGCCAAGTGCAGTCAACTGGGATGTGATCTCGTCTGATGACAAGTAGTCCTTAAACTCTCTAATGAGGTATTCCCCATCACAGTCGAATCGTAGCGATTTGATACTTTTACCCAGATGCTTCTCCGCCTCAGGCTTGAATTCTTTGAATTTCTTAAAGCATTCAGACTTACGGTGTATCAGGTAAATGTATCCATACCTTGAGTAGTCATCAATGAAACTGACAAAGTACACAAAGCCACCTCTAGTTCGGATTATCATAGGACCACATACATCATAATGAACTAGCTCCAACGGTTCATTAGCACTATAGCCTTTGGCCAAAAAGGACTTCTTGGTCATCTTACCCTCTAAGCAAGATTCACAGACTAGAAGTGCCTCCACTTCCAATGAACTCAAAGGTCCATCTGCTACCAGTCTGTTTGTCTTTTTTAGATTAATATGACCCAAGTGTAAGTGCCAAAGAAATGTTTAGTTTATTAAAGAAGAAAACTTTCTCTTATATGGCAATATAAATGTATTATTCGTTTCAGTCAGTTGCAGTGCAGGAGAGATTGGAGTAATAATATAAAGATCATCCACCAATGTACCAGAACATATAACCCATTTATTGTCATTAATAAACACAGAGTTATTAAAATAAATTAAATATCCATCTTTAGTCAATCCAAAAATAAAAACTAAGTTCTTTCTAATGGCTGGTACATAAAGACAATCTCTTAATATTAAAACTCGATCTCTACCAAAACTGAGAGTAACATCTCCTACTGCAACTGTTGTTACCTATATATTATTTCCCATATGTAGATAAATCTCTCCATCACTAATTTGTCAAGTTTCCTAGAACTCCTGCAATGAATTGCGGACTTGATTAATGGCTCCCGTATCTACACACCAAGTACCTGTAGATAACACCGCTAAATATGTTTCCACAACAGTGAACAGAAATTACCCTATTTGTTCTGTCTTCTAAGAAATACTGGACATAGCTCTTTCTAGTGCCGAGTCTGGTTGCAGTGAAAACATCTAGCTTTCGGCTTTATCACCTCAGTCCGTGGCCCACTAACTACCCTAAAAATCGTGTCTCCCTGTTTTCGAACATTTTTCTTCTTTATGCCTTTCGGCTCAGAGAAAGAACCTTTTTCAGAAACAAACACATTTTCTGGTATTAAAAGAATACCATTTGTAATTAAAGCTATATCCAAGTTACATTTTCCAGTCAACAAAATTCAGTACCATAAGTTTGTTTTCTTTGAGTATTGAAGCGAGTGGATTGAAATCCATTTTAATCGTAAGAACCACATAATTAAAAAACCGTTAATTATGATGAGCAATACTTTGAGTTCAATTTCATTTGGTTCCCTCTACCATTTTAAAATTAATTCGCCAGTAGCGTGGTAACCTAAGAATAGCATGCCTCGTTGGGAGGACGTCTACTATTCTTCATAAGACCAGACAGGCCAATTCCTTTTAATTTTACTATCTAAGCAACTGACCATACAAAGTAAAATTAAATAGCTGACATAGCTTTGGTCTTGTATATAATAGCAGTGACTCTTTTGTAAACGATGCAATTATATACAGTTAAGTATTAACCATCACCTAATCTTAAATTAATGGCTTCGCAATGAACTCTTCAGTTGGAGAAGTGATCCACACTAACATTTATCCAGAATTATCCCTAAAGTAGTTTTGTACTGGCGATACCGTAATTAATCTATCTGATAGGGAGAAATGCCTTACTGCCGACATGCAGGGTTTAATTGCATCGTCTACAAACTGGTGATGGAGACTGCGGGATTTATCTGTGAATAAATTTCCTCTCTCACTTAGATTTTTAAAATATTTTTTAGGGTTATAAAAATCTATTTAATT
>JAOTRH010069039.1:0-18021 GCA_034768845.1 Heliamphora exappendiculata | reverse complement strand
CCAAACCCCCGGACCCCAAACCACGGGGACCCTAAAACTAAAAACCCTAGACTCCTAGACCTTGGGAGCCTGGACCCCAAGGACCTCGAGACCCCAAACCCCCAAAACCCTAGGATCGTTGGACCCCCGAACCCCTAATCCCGAGACCCTAGTGCCCTAAGACCTCGGGACCCCCAAACCCCCGAGACCCATAGACCCTGGACCCCCGGTACCCTTAGACCCCCAGACCCTCAAACCACGAGGACCTCAAGACCGAAGAGTTCTAGACCCCTAGACCTTGGGAGCTCAGACTCCTAGACCTCGAGACGTTAAACCCCTGATACCTCAAGACCGTCGGACCCCTGGGACCCCGAGACCTCGGGACCTCACGACCCTAGGATCCCGGGACCCCGAGATCTCGAGATCCTGCGACCTTAAGACCCCACAACCCCCGGACCCCCAGATCCCTGGACTTTGGGACCCCCAAACCCCCGAACGCTGGGACCTCGAGATTCCTAGACCTGAGACCCCCCAGATCCTGAGACCCCCAGGACCTCAGATCCTCGGGACCCCTAACTCCTAGACCCTTCGGGACCCCAAGACCCTAGACCTCCAGGATCCCAAAAACCTGGACCACTGGCAGTTATTTGAGATTAGGGTTGTTGAGCGTGGTAGATGGCTAAGAGTAGACGAAAATAGCTAGGTCTGTCAATTTGAAATTTAAATACGAGAGTAAATAAGTAATTTTAAATTTAGTCCAGGTGAATTGTTATCCCAGAATTATATATTCCATCTCCCCAGGAGACTAATTATCTCTTAATTTATGGAATTAGAAGTCACCCAAAATAATTAATCCTACCACTATTTTACTAAACAAGCATATAATTAAAAAATTTCTTGAATTAATAATACAATACAATAGTCTAATCCGTCGTTCCAAACATATCATAAAATTAATCTTGTATCATGTGAAATCAATTTGCCTTTCCAAACATATCATAAAATTAATCTTGTAACTACACATAACTTTAATTCATGTGAAATCAATTTGCCTTTTTCAGTGACAAGACGGAATTGAACTGCATTAGGTTGTTTTCGTACGTCATATCTAGCATATTATTTATTCTGACTAAAAAGTGAGACAAAAATAGATAATAGTCACACCTTATATAATTTTTTAATACATTGTTTGTTTTGTCAATTTAATTATTCTTTTTATAACGTGGATAAATTATGTCGTACATAAAAAAATAAATAAAGAATAACTAATATCATGTAGAATTATAGATTGCTGGAAATTAAAACTTCTTGAACTATTTTCCCATTTTATCCAATGATTAAACACCAAAACATAGAACAAATAATCCCAATTATTATCAATCTTGCCAAACATATATATCTTATGACATACTACTAATCCCTCTTATAATTTCATAGTATTACACAAATAAACCTCCAAAAACCTATATTGATTTTCAAACAAAACCTAAGACCATAAGCTCTCTTATGACCCACAACCTAAATACAGATCAATCAATTCTCATGAATCCACATATTGGAGAATCACAGTCATCAATATCTAACTTATCTCATTTGGTAGCTTGATATTACAATACATTAATAATTTAAAGTTATAATACTATAAAAGTTTAAATAAATCTTATTATTCAATATTTATGTATCTCATCCTATCTAAACAGAGGATACATAATTTTATGTATCTTATTTTATTGTATGTAATTTTTATCCACACTATTTGTTTTACTGTATTACTTATCCATCACAATTATTCTCATTCTAATGTATCCATTCCTTTATCTATTTGTTTATTTTATTGTTTAATTAATATATTCTATTTTTATAATAATCCCACTATATATTTAGTCCTTTTAAAAACAATGCAAAAGGAAAATAAAGCTTAATTAAGAGTTTCCTTAATTTGGGTGAATCTAGAATTGTTTAAGTAATCAAAGTAATAGCACAAAGATAACTGTTTATATCAACAACTTGGAATACATGAGACTATGGCTCTAATAAAATAAGAGAAAGTACTAGGAATTGTTTATTATATCAACAACTTGGACTAGTTGAGATTATGGTTCTAAAAAAATAAGAGAAATGCAAGTGTTGGGGCAAACTTAAAGAACTATAAACTAGATTTTAATATCGAGATTCAAGATTGGTACCGCACGGGGTAAATTTGTAGAAATGAGTGAGAAACGAGAAAATCAATTTTTTATAGATTACTTAGTGTTCAAGTTGATCTCCAAAACGGAAATAAAGGTGAGATTAGCCATGGAAAAATGTTGAAGAGCCCTTTCCCTCCAATGTCTAAGTTGACATTTTATAAGAGTAAGAGATTAATCAACTCAGAGAAAAATAAAATTCTATATGTATTTCAACAGAGTATTGCGAGAGAAATCGTATATATTTTTTGGAAATAGTTGTACCTTCCTTAAATAAAGAATTAAGATTGATTGTTTGGACGTCATCATAAGTAGTCTTATTCATTTCTAACTTTGTCCAAAGAAGTGCTATGTTAGGCATATGATCTTAATGAGGTAGAGCCTAGTTTTAGGCTTAACATAATTGGTTAGATCATCATTAATGCTCGTAAACTTAGCCATGCAATCTTTGATTGGCTTCATTTTTTTTAACGAGCTCCACGTATGAAGATGTTTACCACAATGGGTTCTCCCTTCTTGGGTTTAGATGCCCATTTAGGCCTAGTCTATTTTAGACGACGTTTTGATTAAGGGTTCAGCGCATTTTATATCTGGCCATTTAAGTATATTATGCCATTTGATGCGGATGTAACTTTTTATATGCTCTATATAATATAATATACACTGGATTAAATATGCATTTATTGCAACAAAATTTATAATAAAAATTAATTATTAAAAATTTATAACTAAATGAGATTTTTCAAAAATTATTTTTTGATTTTTTTTAGCCCCAAAAAGCAAACGGTGTAACATGAAAAAAAAAAAAAAAAAACTCAAAATTATCACCAAAAGCCAATGACAAACACTTCCTAATTATAGTTAGGACTTTCTAGGTTAAGGTTGGCACCATGTACTTTCTCGTGGCTAAATACTGCTTCCCACGCTGGATGATTTTAAAATTGAAGATATGCATAAAATCTATTGATTATGCCTGCCTGATATGGACTGATTTTTTTTTTTTTTTTTTTGCATGATACCTTTATAAAATAATTAATTAATTAAACAGGATTAAGTTAAAGGACGAGACTCAATTAATCTAATGATTTGTGTGGAATAAGGTTGGCACCATGTACTTTCTCTGCTTCGCATGGTTATATATATATATATATATATATATATATATATCTTCTACATAAATCCTCTGCTTCACATAATTCTTCTGCAAAATGTAAAGGTAAATGTGTTGCAGTTGAACAATGTTCCAATAATTATTAAAAAAATATTTGTGAAATAAATAGTTTAAATGTTCTTACTAGTAATCAACAAGATATGATCTCGGATCAAATACAAGAGCTGCTAAACAAAAATTTATTGAGTTTTTTGTTAGCATTGACATTTTTTTAATATCACAAATGTCTGTTGATAAGGGATTGTAATTTACAGGCAATCATTAATCGAATGGAAGATACAAGTGAAAAAACTTGTTACCACCCAAGATTTGCATAAAGAAATAAAAAAAATTTAAATTGAAATTAAACAATTAAGATTGTTTAACCAAACTTATGATATGGAACTAATTTCTTTAAAATCAAAGACTATCTGGTCTTGAAGGAATTAGTTCCAATCAAGATTCTGATAAAAATATTGAGAATCTTCATCCTATCTAAGAAGATATTCTTCCCATTCCTTTTCTTAATCTTATTTAAAAGGTTATTTATTAAAAATGATATATTCAAATTAGTTTCGTTATTAATAAAAAATACACCATTAAAAATAATATTGCATTAGTTGACAGTGGAGCTATATATATATATATATATATATATATATATATATGTATATGTGTGTGTATTGCGAACGGAATGTGAAAAACATTTTTAGTTAAAATTAACTAATTTTCTAATGATTAAGAAAAAAATTTTAATTACCTTTTAGTTTTTGTCATATTAAATATCAAATTGTTTTTTTTGAAAAAAAAATACTAACCACCGTTCATTGGACGGTAGATAAGAGATATAATATATATATATATATATATTTGTGCAAAGTGTATTGATATATGTGAAAGTAGTAGGTCCCACCTTTAAAAGTGTATTAATATTGAAAAAAATTTATCCTTATTACTCTATTAACCACCGTTTATCTTTTTTTTTAAATGCTTTTTAAAAATGTTTTTTTAGCAAAACGAATAGAGCATAAATATAATACGCATGAGATTAAGGTCCCATTTAAAATAATAACTTGTCTTATTTTATGTTGTCTATTTTTATTTTTTGTAAATTTTTTGAGTCAAAATTTTAATTTTTTGGTGTTATTCGTACTTTTAGTGAATGTTTTTTTAAAATTTATAATCAATTCCTTTCCGATTTCTCTCATCAAAATGAATAAAAAAATTAATAAATTTTTTTTAAAAAAATATATCCGAAAGGACAAAGAAAAATCAAAATTGTAGACCATGAATTTTCTATCCCAAAAATTAATTGCATGTCCTCTATTCCAATGCATTGAACGTCATATAAGATCACGAGATAGGTTCAACGATTCTCAATACATTTGAATAAAAATACATTTAATTTTTGGAACAAGTAATCGCTTATGTAATCTTTTATCATAAACTAGCTTTTAAATCATAATGAGAATGCAACTTATAATGTATCAATGTAGTGGATTTCACGTGATATTTTTGACAACTAAAAATATTTGTTGCACACAAAATGAATTACCCTTAACTTCCATATGAATTATTTTTATTACATCATTAAATAAAAACACCACGTATATAATACCACATATTGCTTTAAAATTATCTAATATTACTCCTCACTAATGTACAGATTTTGTGTGTTGGGAAAATAGTTAGAATAATACTGCTCTTATACTATTTGTTAGAAATTAATCAAGACAAATAATTCCACACACAAGCCACAAAAGAAAGAATCGAACAAGAAAACAAGAAAAAAATCATGAGACATAAATTTATGTGGTTCAACAAGTTGTACTTATATCCACCGGCTCACACTTTTCATTATAATCTTTGGAAGAATACAAGAACAATGCTCTTAGTGCAAAGCAATATGAAAAAACTAGGTTAAAACTATGAACAACCGCAACGTTAGCAGCTTAAATAATGTAGTCTTAAAATAGACTGATTTGTCAGTCTCTGATCAATTGATCCATTGATCATCGATCTTAATTAATCTGTCTACTGATCTATCTTTGACTATTTGTAGTATTGTTACAGATTGATTGATCGGTTGAGACTGATTGATCCATCATCAATTCTGATCAATCTGTCTATTAAATCGTCTGGGGCAACTTACAGTACTTTTGTAGACTGATTGAAGGGTCCGTTTGTTATATTGATGGATTTTATTCACATTTTTAACAATATCCCATTTGAAGTAAATCCACTTTAAGCCTTAGAATTCTTAAAAATCGCCGTCGTCACAAAACTAACCAAGGAAACCAGTGTTAGCCATTCTCCCATCTTCTAAGCTTGAAGAACAACCAAAGCCGAACAGTCTTTCAGCTTATCCACTGTCATCACATTTGTAAACATATCTGTAGGAATCTCATTCGTGTAAATCTTTTCTAGATCAAACTGTCTCTCTTCCAACTAAGATGGAATAAAGTGATACTTGATGTCAATGTGCTTGGTTTTTGAATGGAACACCAAGTTTTTTGCCAAATGTATAGCACTTTGACTATCACTGAATAATTGACACTTGTCTTGTTCTTTACGCAGCTTCTTCATGAAATCGTTCAACCATATCAACTCCTTATATGCATCCGCGACTGCTACATATACCACATTTGTGGTAGAGATAGTCGTAATCTTCTGTAACTTGAATACTTAGTTGATCGTTGCACTACCTAAAGTAAACACATACCTAGTAGTACTTTTTCTACTATTAATGTTCCCTTCTAGATCTTAATCCACAAATCCTTGCAACTGAATTTTCTAGCCATCTAACACAAAGCATAATTTGTAGTACCGCTAAAATACTTTAGAATCTACTTTACTGCTTCCTATTGCTCTTTGCCTGCATTAGACATAAACTTGCTCACAACTTCCACTGCATAAATAATGTTTGGCCTCGTGCAGGTCATGGCATACATTAGATTACCTATAGCTGATGCGTATGATACCTTAGCCAAGTAACTCTTTTCTCTTTTTGTGACAGCTCTATGTTCATTTGAAAGTCTGAAATGACTTCTCAAAGGCGTGCTAATAGGTTTAGCACTATCTATGTTGAATCGCTGCAAGACTTCTATGGAATCTTCAATTTTCTACTCTTTTTGTCTCTACTGATTCTCATGCCAATGATCCGTTTGGCTACTCCTAAATCTTTCATAGCAAACTCTTTGGACAATTGTGTCATGAGATTGAAAATCTCATCCATGCTTGATCTTGCAATCTGCAATGCATCAACATACAAGAAGAGTATCAAATATGAAACGACAAACTGCTTAATGTAATAACAATGATCTCCACGACATCTATTAAACCCCATGTCTATCATAAAGCTTTCAAACCTTTAGTACTACTGCTTGGGTGCCTATTTTAACCCACACAAACTTCTTTTCAATTTGCAGACAATTTATTTTTTCCCTTTGACCTAGTAATTATGTGGCTGGTGCACGTAGACTTTCTCCCCTAAATCCCTATGAAGGAATGTTGTCTTGAGATCTAGCTGCTCTAGATGCAAGTATTCTGTAGCCACAACACTGAATACTGTCCCGATGGCAGAAATCTTCACAACTTGTGAAAATATTTCAATGTAGTCTATCCATGGCTTCTGCTAAAACTCCTTGACTACTGGCATTACCTTGTACTGCTTGCTCCTATCAGATTCCTTATTCAACCTATAAACTCACTTGTTTTGTAATGTTGACTTTTTCTTGAGCAACTGTACCAAGTCCCAAATCTAGTTTGATATTGATAGAGACTCCATCTCAACATTCATGGCATGCTCCCACTTCTCCTTTGCCTTAATTTGCAAAGTTTCTTCAAAACATTGTGGCTCACCATTATTAGTTAGTAATAGATAATGTAATGAAGGTGAAAAAAGAACTACAAACCTACTAATTCTGGTAAAACTCCTGAGAATGGTAGTCTATGGTTCTGTCAATAGAATGGGTTGTGTGTTCTCATTTCGAGGTTCCAAGGCTCTAATAGACAGCCCCTCAACTCAGCATAGTCTAACTTATTTATGGGCTCACATTTCTGATCATGTCTATTGTTAAATAAAATAGACTCATTGAACATTACGTCCATTCTTCTAACAGTTTTTTTATTTTTGAAATTCCACAACCTATACCTGTAGCTGTTAGTACTATAACCAATAAAGAGATACTTCCGAGGCTTGGGGTCAAGCTTACGCATTTTATCTGGCTCAATCTGATCATAGGCTATAAAACTAAAAATGCATAAATTCAAAAGTTATACCTTCTTTCCAGTCCACGCTTCTTCTGGCAATCTACAACTCAAAGCAGTTGAAGGTCCTCTGTTAATGAGATACACTGCTGTGTTCACCACATCTGTCCAAAACTACTTTGATAACCTAGCATGCAATTTCATACTCTTGGTGCATTCTATGATTATCATGTTCATGCTTTTTGCCACTCCGTCTGCCTTGGCTTTATTGGTACAATCTTAAACTTTTTCATCTCCTTAACAGCACAGTAATTCTCAAACTCTCTACTGCAGTACTCATTGTTGTTATCAGATTTCAAACATTTGAGTTTCTGACTAATTTCATTCTCAAGTAAGGCCTTTGAGTTTCTAAATATGCCAAGCATATCTGACTTGTTGGTAGCATCATCAATGAAAGTAACAAAGTATCGTGAGTCTCCAAGAGAAGATACCTAAAATAGCCCCCATACATCGGTATGAACCAACTCCAGCCGTTCCGATTTTGGAGTCCTTGATTTCTTTATAAAGCTGACTTTCCTTTGTTTTCCAAAAACACAGTCTTCACAGAATTCCAAATCAATTAACTCAATCTCGGGTAGCTTCCCTTTCTAAACCATTGCCTTCATTCTCTTTTCGCTCACGTAACTAAGCCGTTTGTGCCACGTACTAGCATCAACCCCAGATGCTGCCACTGATATCCTATTGTAAGAACCTAATGATACATTTAAACTACCCTTTTTTTTACTCCAAGCCAAAACCAATGATCTGTTGCACATTTTCTAAGAATCTCCTCTAAATGACATCACAATCCCGGATTCTACCAACTGACCCATTGAGATCAAATTTCTTATTAGACTAGGCACGTGTCTAACATTCTTTAGTTTTAATTCTACACCGTTAGCTTGTGTAACCTGCACCTCACCCTTTTCAACCATATTGCAAGTTTCGCCGTCTCCCAAGTATGCCTTCCTAAAAATTTTCTTTACATAACTATGAAGAATATCCATATGACAAGTAGTATTAAATGAAGCTCCCAAGTCAACTATTCGAGATTCGATTTTGAAATCTAATGCACAAATTAAAGCACCGGTGTTTTCATCATCTGTAATAACTACTATAGTCTTACCCCATTGATTTGCATCGTCCCATTGTTTCCTATGTGCCTTGCAATCCTTCTTGAAGTGACCATTCTGTTCACAATTTCAATAGCCACCAGATTATTGATCGCCACCCCGCGATTATGATCTTCCCAATAACTTGGATTTGTGATTTTTCTAGTCCTTTTGATTCCTTCTGTCATTCTTTCTCCCTCTATCATTAGCGTTCAAAACTAACACATATGTGACCCCTCACCCACTATTCATATGCGTGACTTCTCTTTCAGAATAAATTTGGCAACATCTTCCAACTTCAACTTTGTTGATCCCAAGGAGTTACTGCCACAAATAAGTCATTCTAGCTTTCTGGAAAACTGGACAAGAAGACTAGGGTTTTGAGTTCATTATCAAAGTCAATACTCACCGATTTTAATTGATTGGTGATAGTATTGAAGTCATTGAGATGCTTGACAATGATGGCATCATCTACTATCTACAAGTTATTTATAACTTCTTCATCAGATATACCTTATTTGACATTGAGGGCTTTTTGTACATATTTTTCAATGCCTTCAATTGATTTGTTGTTGTCTTTCTCCTTTGCGATGTTAGACATTATCGACGGTGCGAGACTTAATTGCATGATCCCCATGGCTTTCGATCTAGTATTTTTCATTCATTTTGTGACATCTTTTTCAGCTTCTCCCTGATTAATAGAAGACACAAATCCTTTTAGTAAAGAATATCTTCGATATGCATTCTCTAGATAAAGAAGTTCGAGCTATTAAACTTCTCAATCTTGATCTTTCTATCTTCTGCTATGTTGCGTTCTTCAACCTCTAAAATTCGGAGCTCTGATACAAGTTGTTGAAAAAATAATCAGAACAATAGTACTCTGATACCAGTTGTTGGAGATTAATCAAGATAGACAATCTCACCCACAGGCCACACGAAGGATGCGCAAGCCACAAAAGAAAGAAATGAAGAAGAAAACAAGCACAAGATCACGAGACACAAATTTACGTGGTTCGACAAGTTGTGTCCACGTCTAAATTTCACACTTTTCACTATAATCTTTGAAAGAATATAAGAATGATGTTTTGGGAGAAAAACTAGGTTAAAACTATGAACATGCGTAACCCTAACAGCTTAAATAATGCGGTACCAAAACAGACCGATCGAACCGATCGATCATCGATCCTAATCGATCTGTCTCTAGGTCGATCGATCAATCGTCAATCCTAATCGATCTATCTTTAGACCGATCTATCAGTCATTGATCCTAATCGAACTGTTTATTGATCTGTCTTAGACTATTTACAGTATTGTTGTAGATCAATCGATCAGTCTCTGCCATCAACCCTGATCAATTTATCTATCAATCGTTCTATGGTAGCTGATAGTACTTCTATAGATCCAGCGATCAATTTCAAGATCAATCAACCCATCTATCGTATTGATGAGTTTGTTTTCACATTTTTAACATTGTAATAGGTTAGCATTTCTTTCAGTTAAATGTGCAGAACTCATAACAATGGCTAATTAAACACATTAATTATGCATGCAGGTTCTTCCTTCTCAATCAATAATCAATCCTTCATAGTCAAACCAAAGGTGTGGGAGGTGCTAATCCAAGTTTAATATATTTATTGACTTTTGATTTCGGTTCAGCTGGGTCATTTTCCAATCATTTATTGTGGTTGTTGGGTCTCCTGATTTGGTTCCCGGTAATATTATGGTAATTAATTATATTTTAATAGTTATATTTAAATATCATATAATGTAATATTATATATATATATATAGTATTTAAAAATAAATTATAATTTCATAGAATGGCAAATATTACATTATAAAATACTCAAATATAATTATTAAATATAATTATTACTTTATTTAGCGTTTCATTGCCATCTTTTTAACCATCTCATCTTTGAGAACCCTTCTCAGTATTTTTCCAGAGGGTGACCTGGGGATTGCATCCACAAACTGCAGCGCTCTCACCCTCTCGTAGCTTGCCACGTGGGAGGCAACGTGGTTCATGATCTCCTCTTCGCTTTCTTTTGCGTTTGGGCTCATCACCACGCACGCCGCCGGTATCTCCCCGGCTTCTTCGTCCGGTACTCTGCAAATTTAGAAATTACAGTATTATTAATTCTCACCAACGTTTGTGACTTTTTTTTTTCAGATTTTAAAAATAGAAATATATATATATATATATATATATATTTGTTATAGTTAACTTATTTTTGTTAACCAAGGTCTTGTTAATAAGTTAACTATAAGGTCATGTTTGATAAGGTCTTGTTTGTCCACGTCTTATTTATTTGTTATACTTAAGGTCTTGTTTGATAAGCTTTATAATTTTTCTTACTTTGATTTTAAATAAATAACAAATATATTTTTATTTATTTTATAAAAAATAAAAAATACATTTGGCACATATATTTTTTGATAGTTTTATTTTAAAACAAGTGAAAAATGGTCAAAGAAAACTGCCACCAAAAGTATTTTGAGAGATAGGAATACCAATAATAACTAAAGATGATAATCTATATAATAAAATAACTTATGTTTTTGAAATGTTTTATAGACAAATTATTTTTAAAGACTGAGAGTTATTATACCACTCTAATCCTACTATTTAAATTATTATCTCTCTCCTCATTTAATGCAGTTAGTTTGAAAAAATATTACATTTCTCCTCATTTAATACATTCTCTCTCTCTTTATTTTTTTCTCTTCAAAACATATCATATCTCTTTACAAGAAAAATAAATTTTAATGTTTTAAATTTTTTTAATGTTTTGAAACTTTTTTTTAAAAAAATAATACAAATTTTTTAAGAATTTTTTTTCTTTCTAAAAAATGAATTTGCTTTATTAAAAAATATTATTTTGGTTACCTTGGATAGAAAATTGTTAAATTAGTTATTTTTTAACATAAATTTTTTTTTTATATTATATGACAACTTAAATTGTTTCCTTTTTTTTACAAAAACTAATTACTATTTTTTTGGGAAAAAATATTTTCTTCCCATTTGAAAACTAAAAATTAAAATTGTTGCTTTTTCATTAGAAAATTAAAAATTAAAAATATTATTTAGGTTACTTTTGATAAAAATTTCATTTTGAATAAATTTTTTATTTAAAAAAAGTAACAATTTTATTTATAAAAAGAAAATGTTGAGAAGGCTATGGGAACTTTATAATTTATTGGGTAAATTACACTGATATTTCCTGAGTTTCATGAAAATATCAATCACCTTTCATGTGGTTTTTAAAAAGTCACTAACCTCCAATCTCGTTTAGTTTTTGCATCAAATTATTCTAACTGTCAAATTTTCGTTACTACTGAATGAAAAAACTGTTTTTAATATATTTTTTTATTAGAAAATAATATATATTTTTATATAATAATAAAAATAGTTTTTGATGAAAAATAGTTTTAATATATTATTTTATAATAAAAAAATATACATTAAAAAATAATTTTTCGTTTAAGTAGTAACGAAAATTTAACGGTTGGACTAATTTGATACAAAAATTAAACCAGATAGGAGATTAGTGACATTTCAGAAACAACATGGAAGATGGTTGATATTTTCGTAAATTTTAAAAAAGATCAATATAATTTACCTAATTTATTCTATATGGTGTAAGATTTTTATTTTTAGAGTGTGAATGTTATAATTGTATAAAATTTATTGTATTATACATATAGAAAAATGCGAAACTATATAAACCACGTGATTTTTTTATATATTTTCAATGTTTGTCTTTCGTTTTTTTTGTGAGGGATTTGAATTAAATTTTTTTAATAAAAAAAATATTTTTTTTCTTGTGAAAACTTGATTGGTTGATGGATTAACTTATAACGAAGTTATGGGTATTTTCTAATTTAATATTCAAACTCTACATAATATAGAAATTTATTTTTATTTGTTTTATTCTTAAATTTTAAGCATTTTAATTATAATAATGATTGTTCTAAAAGTTCGATAATTCATTTAATTTGCCTTTTATTTTAATATTTTATTTTTTTAACTAATCACATTTTATGTATATGAAAGTGCGAGAGCCTTTTAATAATTGAGTATAAAAAATTGATTCGAAAGTGCTTCTTAGAGGTATGAATTATAACTAGAAAATATTGTATTAAAATATTAATTTTGATCAATCTAATATTACACGAGTCGTAAGTGCTTTTAAACACGGACATTCCCTAGTGACTTAATAAGCAGTGACAATCTGAGATGGTCCGACAACTCAATTAATGTGGCAGAGGTCAGGGTACACATAGTTGCCAAACATGGTGGTCACAGGTGAATAGAGACAACACATCTCGATAATGGAGAATAGAAGTGGCGGTTGCTGGTGAGAAGTGATAGGTGAACAGGGAAACGCGTGGTTGGAGGTGCTATTCGAAAGTATTTATCATGGATGATAGTACGAGGTAACGGTGGCCAAATAACATGGAGTAGAATATAGAATAAAAAACTATTTGCAAAACAAGTAAAACAATACATATATATTTTTTATAAAAATTTAGTAAATTTTAAAAACATTCATATTTTTTAAAACAAATTTAGTAAACGTTATTAAACGACAGTGACAGATTTATATTGGGACATCAGGGGCATGGTTTCCATAGAAATTCCAAGTATTATATAAGATTCAAAAAATAAGTTACAATTTGTAAAATAGTGGCCTTCTACTATAGTAAAAATTCTAAATATTATATATAACAATAGACAAATAAATAACAAATAATGATTGTATTTTAGTTTAACCATATGTTACCTAAATAAAAATAAGAAAGAAAGCACTTTTTGATGAATGAGTCAATGGTAATTATTCAATTAGAAAAATTATCTTTTTTTGTATTTTTTAAATATTTTTTCTAATATTTTCTAATGGACTTTTTTTTTTTTCATTTCAGCAGTATTTAAATAGAATGTGAATTTTTTAAAATTTATTTTACTTCTAGCTATATATATTTGTGCAGTATAACTCGTTTAAGTTTTTTTTACTTGTTATTTAGTCTCCTATTTTTATATATTTTTATATATAAAAATACCCAATGCCCCTTTCAGCGGAAAAGTTTATTGGTTTAATTTTTAGTTATAAATTTTTTTTTTTTAAACACTCACAATTTTAATTATTTTTTTTAATTTTATTTTAACTATAAATTATAATTTTTATCAAATACTTATAACTTTTACTATAAATTATAATTTATAAATTATTAATTTCAAAAATTCCAAACTCCTTAATAATTTTCAGCTTCCAATAAAAGGACAATGGCGGCGGTGATAAAGATACTAACGGAATCACAGCTGCATCCGCAACCGAGGGATGAGTGAGAAGAATGTTCTCCAAGTGAGCAGGAGCTACCTGCAAAGTGCAAACTCAAAAATCAAAATGAAGGTAAGTTCGCCAACAAATATTCAATGCTTTTAAAATAAGTTTAGGTGGTACTTTAATTTTATAATTATTTGTGTGTTTAGTGAAATTTATTATTTTTTTATTATTATTTTATTCAACACGTAAAGATGGGTCATTCAGTCATTTAAATAGAGTATTGTTCTAAGAGCATTGAATAATTATTCATGTTTGACTAATTTTACTTATTTTAAATTTTTAAATTTTTTTAATCTGTTTATTATAATTTTTTATTTTTTCCTTGATGAGATAAACTGAAACACAAAAAACAATCGAAGAAAAAAGAAAAAAAAATTTTAATCAAACTTTTTTATTTTTTCTGTCTCTTATGAACTTTTTTATATTTTAATTAAATTTTTTTATTTTTTTGATTCGTCTAAATGAAAAACATTTAAAAGTTAATAGTTTGACTAAACGATATAAAAAATTTACTGACAAATAAAATAAAATAAATAAAATAAATAAATAAATAATTATCCCATACGGAGTCCTCAAGTTATTTGCACCGCTATTGCTTTAAAGTAATGCCAACATAAACCCACGATAGTAGACAATTTTATTTTCTTGTGTTTTTTTGGTTTGGCTATGTGAATCACTTTTTTTTTTTGATTTATTCTTAGTGTTTGAGACTGTGAGAGTTATTATTATTTTTTTTATAGCTAGAATGTATTTATAATCTACACTATAATCTCTGTTTTTTTGGTATATTAATTATTTATTTTAAAAAATCTTACTTGAAATCCTTTGTACTTGATTAGTTCTTTAATGCGATCCACTATGAAAACATCTCCATCATCGTCAATGTACCCTATATCACCAGTATGAAGCCACCCATTTTCATCAATAGTCTGGGCAGTCTCATTCTCGTTTTTATAGTAACCTGCAAATTTTGTGATTTGAAGCAATCAATGGATCAGTTGTATTGTATCATCCCAATAAATTTAATTTCTAATGAAAGGGTTAGATTCAGAATGAATCAACCCTCTTAACCGAGACTTAAATGGCTCAGAAATTCAAAATAGGCCGAGTCTGAAGGCACATCTAGTGCTTAAAAAGGGACCAGCTCATGGAAGGCCGGGCAAATTTTTATTAGCCAAGATAAACAGTTGCCGAACACCAATGTAAAGTGTAGGCCAATATGGTCCAAGCTCGTTGAAGGAAGATCAAGCCTAGGTGCTTATATGGCAGAGTTATCGCATTAATTAATGACAATTTGACTAATTATGTTAATTCCAAATAGATTCAAAGTTGGACTCAACTTACAAGAAATCGTTCGCTTAATTTGGTAGTTCGCTTAATTTGGTAGCTCCCCTACTAGGGCTTGGGAAGGATGAAATCGCTACGATGGCCATTCAAAGTCGACCTTAACTCAACTACAAAAAGAAAATTCAACCCTTCCTATAATGTACAAACATTTTTCTTTACTAAAAACCCTCTCCATAAACATATACAGAAGCTCTGTCATTCTTTTCCTCTCTAAGTGCATCAATCATCATCTACTTTTTCCATAAAATACTAATTTAGGCGTCATAGAAACTTTTTACATTTTCGTCAGTCTCACCCCTTGTTTCCTTTTGAAGATTCAAAAAAAAAAAAAAAAAAACTCCAAATAACTAGTTATTTTCTTTCTCACTTTCACTCTCACTCTATCTCACGGATTTACTAGTGACAATGGCGTCGTGCTTAGCCGGGTAAAATTTCTACAATTTTTATGCCATTTTGCGTGAGTGTTCAGTGTGCAGATAAAGTACTTTTAAGAAGTATTGCTACATGTACAGGCATCGAACGTGAAATCGAACGCACTTTTCAAATTTATAATTTATGCCCGAATTTTTAATATTTTTCTATTTTGAATGGTACGTACCTTGCATTACACATTGGCTTCGGACACAGATTTCGCCGGGGGTGTTTTTGGGAAGAGAATAAGCCGTGTTGGGATCAATAAACTTGAGTTCCAAATTGGGAAGGATGAACCCCACTGAGTTTTTCTTCGAAACACGATTGCCCGTTTCTGGATCCCCATGGGTAAGGGTGATGCAGCTATGCTCTGTCAGTCCGTATGCCTAGAGCCGCAAGAGTGAGGCAGATTAGTAGAGTATTTGTGTTCGAGCCAATTGAACAAGGCAAATTAGTATGCATAATTTGAATAGGGCAAATTAGTAGTACCAAAATGGCAATATAACTTTTTTTTTTAAATAACGTTACACATACTTTGATTAATTTTTATACACTAATTTCATTGTCAATTAGCTAAAAGTTTAATTAAAATCATGACAAACTTTGTATAAATTAGCTTTACAGAGTTAATAACACTTGCGAAGTTTTAAACTTTAGATTTTGGAGGTAGTAAACTATCAATTTCCTGTAAGAATGTTAAAAGAGAAATCAAAACGATTATGAATATTGCAAAAGTAGTTGATAATACAAGACTAAACGAGATTTATATTAATATAGGCTAACCTTATACTAACGCAAAAGACTAAATTATCAACGGTAAATAAAATAAATTACACTCATACCTATAAGAATATTAAGAGAGAAACCAAGACGATGCTTTGCATTGCAAAAGCAATTAATAATACAAGACTAAACATGGTTTATATAGATTAATCTTACTAACACAAAAGACTAAATTATATAAATTACACTGTTATATTATTTCTCACAACGATTCTCGTCTTTTTTCTCTCCCACCAAACACTCTTCCACTTTAGTAAAACCACAGCCAAAGCCTTGGAACCATAGTGGGAAATAATAAAATAATATAATTTATTTTTTTTTGTAGGTAGTTTAGTCTTTTCTATTAGTAGGATTAGCCTATATAAACCATGTTTAGTTTTGTATTATCAACTACTTTCGCAATACACAACATTGTTTTGATTTTTATCTTAATATTCTCAAAGTTTCAAGTCTTGACTGCCAAACTAATACGTAGAAGAGCTATTATAAGACCATTATCATTTGTTATAATTTTAAACAAGTTATTAGTACCCTATTCATTAGATTAGTCGCTACAAAATAGTTAAATTATTAGTAAGTTATTTAATACCATAATAACTTAGTAAATAAATTATGTTAATTACTATTAAGATTATCCCATTCAAATTCAATAAAATTAGTGATAGTAATTTTAATTGTGTTTTTCCAAGAGTTTATATAAAGACTTCTATTAATTACCTTAGGAGGAGAAATCTTAGAGATGTGTTGAGAGATGAAAGCGAAAAGTTTACATAGAAAAATTTATTATTATTATTTTGTTTTTTTATTGGTTACTCGGTTTTCAACTTATATATAATTTTTTTTAGTAGACTTGAACATTAAATATAAAGATTTGTGAGCATTTGACTTATATGTTAGAGTGAATATATTTCGTTTAAATTTTTATGTGGAGGGAAATATTAATTTTATAACAATAATTATATGTTTTTCAATTTCATGAATAATTTTTTTATTTTATATTATTTTTATGCTCTATTATTTTTGTATCTTTCTTTTATATTGTTTTATTATTAAATTATTTTAACCTATTATACAAACTATAATTACTTACTATACACATATAATTCTACCTAGTGTGTTTAAAATTATAATAATTTGATATTAATTCAGGTTATTCTTAATAAGTTCAAAGTTAGTTTTATATATATACAAATTAACTTTTAAGCTATGGTGTATGGTTCTCTAAAAGGCACAATAATTTCTTTTCACTTCATTTTCAAAAAAATATTTTTTTATACATATTTTAAATATTATTTTTAAATAAAAAAACTATAATATTCTTAATTAAAAATTTAACTATATTTTCAAAATAAAAAAAAAAGGAACTACTACCACTTCAAAATAAAAAGTAAAGGTATAATAAACATATGAAAAAAAGTTTAAAAAAAATTACATTAAAAAATTATTCCAAACAATTT
>JAOTRH010069028.1:0-18023 GCA_034768845.1 Heliamphora exappendiculata | reverse complement strand
ATATTTGATATGTTCGTTTATGCTTCATTATTGTAGAACAGTATATACATATGTGTTTTACGCTTTCTCAGGTTTCAGAAAAGCATGCTTGGTTAGCTTTGGGGCTGTAAAACCTATTTTTTCACAAAAGGTTATTTTCTTTGTCGTCCAGTCGACTAGACTGGGTGATCCTGTCGATTGGGATGACGGTGGGTTGGTTCAGTTGACTGAATTGGGAAGGTCAGTCGACTGGGTTGGGTTGGTGGATGTTTTTCAAATTCTAATAGCCTTTCCAGTCGACTGGATTAGGGAATCCAGTCCACTGAATCCCTGTTTTGGCATGGCCTATAAATATCTGACCCTTGGAAGATATTTTAAAATTTTCTTTTCTTCTTGACTAAGTTTCCTCTTTTACACATAAAACTTCCACCTTCTCCTAAACTTTTCAGGGGACCCGAGCTTGGATTTTGACGATCTGTTAGTAGATCTTTTCTTTCCTCACCGAGGGTTTCGCATCTATCTGGACGAAATCTTATTTCGACGAAGTTCATCCTTGTCGGGAGATCAAAAATTTGAGTTTTTAACTCGTCGAGGTAGGATCTAAGACGTTTCTTGAATATTCTCACGATATGTGCTATATCGTTGAATTTATGAACTTAAAAGCATGAAAAATGTGTTTTCGAAGCCCTATGCTAGGGTTTGTTGTTAGCTAAGGTTAAATCTTAGATCTACGGGTGTTTTAACATGATTCTCTCTTTTTTTTGCCGTTGGATATGCTTGGGCTTGAAGGTTGGTGGGTTAGGGTTGAAATTGAGTTTAAATCATGAAAATTGGAGGTTTTAGGGTTGAGGGACCCATATGTTGAACTTGACGTAATTGTTGGGTAAATTGAGGGTTGAGATAACCTACTATACTTATACCTCATGAATCGTGTGGCACATGCTTGTGTCAAGTGCTAACATAACGAAATAATTAAATGGTTAACACACCATACGATGAATGATTAAGTTTGGGCACGAGTTGCTCCTCGGCGAAATAACAAAAACTTACGCAATGTAAGGTAGGCCCTTCTTTCGAGTTAATTCCCGTAAAAATGTGCTCTTGGGCGGCCCGCCCATTAATGTTTTTTAGAAAAATTAAAAATGTGTGCTCTCCGTATCGACCTATAGAATGGATATTTATCTCTCGAACCTCGTAAGGACCGGTGGTGATAAATATACCTGGGTCTATAGGCACCGTTCGGCCTTGGTAATTGAATGAAATGATGAATGAACTGGGTTGGTGAAACCTTAATTGGAGAAAATAATGGAATGCAAAAATGTGTTGAGTTGGTTGAGAATGATAAGATGGTTGGGTATACTGGTTAATTTTGCCAAATCTATGGATCAATGAACAACGGTTCTTTTACACAAAACCTAGTTATGTCATGGGAACTTGATTTTGGATTAATGATGTTGTTTTTTATTAAACTATGTGTGCATCCCGCATAACCATTTTCATATTCTATGAATATGCTCACTATTAGTCTTTTTCTTACGAGTTTCGGCTCATGTTGTTTAACAACATTTCAGGTGATAACAGAAAGAACGTGATAGAGTGAGAGAAGAGGTCGCAGAACCCGATAGAATGAGAGAAGAGGTCGCAGAACCCGATAGAATTACACGAGGCATTCATTTCATCTTTTGCGATTCAATTGTTGTAAATGTAATTCTTTCCCGAATCTTGGATAACTATTTTGTGGGTTGGTGTAACTCTTTGTAAAGCTCTAAGGTCATGTTCACATATCTTATATGCATGTGAGGGCGTTGGCTTGTGCTTGGACTAAGGTTTTTTTTGAGGTTTTTTTTTCCTATCTTATCTTGGTTCTTATTGTTTTGAAATCAGGGTGTTACATATTGGTATCAAAGCTGTAGGTTTGAAAACCTAAGAACCATGAGAGTGGGTGATCCATTGCGTGAGAGCTGTAGTGATGTGTAACACATTCATGACTTGGTATGCTAGCATGAGATATCTTAAGTAGGATTGGACATTTGCATGCTATGTGGTATTTAGGTATAGAGGTTGCACTCTTAGGATGGTGTGTCTGGCCTTTGGGCAACCGATTGACTGGTTTAGGGATTCGAGCTAAAAAGGCATTTGGCCGATGCCCATTATAACAAGGAATCCAAACGAGTTAGTCAAATTGACGTGTCATTCCAATTAATCCCCCTCATTATGTGTTACGTAAGGTGTGTCGATGTGACGATCCGTGTAACGTGATGTCTTGTTGGAGAGCGTTGTTATCTGTGAGAGGTGAGTTCTTATAAGCCTGTGCTGATGTCTCTCCTTGTTCGTTCTTATTTTTAGAGAGATGATGCTGAGACGCGATAGGGGCCAAGGCCATAGCCGAGGTTGTGCGTATGTCTAGGTTCTAGAAGAAGGGGACGTTCATGTCTCGCAAGAACAAGTAGGCGGTATTGATGTCGTACAGGAGATGCTTGCTACAATGAGAGCGATGGCTCAGGTGACTAGGGCTGGAGTGAGGGCTCCCGAGCCAAGGGCCTCTGTGGCAATGAGGAAATTTTGGTGGTTGGATCCTCCAACCTTTTTTGGGGAGCTAAATCCCAAAGTTGCTACCGAATGGTTGGAAGTAGCCACGACGATCTTAGATACCCTAGAGATTGAGGAGGATGTGTTGCGTGTTAAGTTGGCAGCGCTCCAACTTCGAGAGGATGCGAGGGAGTGGTGAAAGTTTGCTAAAACCATGGAGGATGGCCCGTGGGCTGCTTTTACTAGGGCCTTTTTGGAAAAGTACTTCTTGAGTTCTTCAAGAGATACATATTAGGAGGAGTTTCTCTCCCTTATTCTGGGGAACCTTACCATGGTCCAATATGAGGCCAAGTTGGCGAATCTATTGCGGTTTACACTTGAGATGGTGTCAATGGAGGAGTTGTGCACCAAAAGTTTTGAAAAGGGTCTTTGACCTTCAATCAAAGATAGAATTGCAGTGCTAGGTTTTTGAGTTTACATTGAAGTTGTGGAAGCTGCTATCCGAGTAGTGAATGCCATGACGAAGAGCCGCAATAACAGTGAGAGCAAGTCACATCAGGGGGCTTCTGGTGCTCAGTTTGAAGAACGCCAAGTGAAGAGGCAAAAATCGAGAGGGTCGGGTTCTTACCCCATAGGGTCTCAACCCCAGCTACGATTGGCACCCGTTTCATCTCTGGGTTCATCATGACGTTTTAAACATCAGGAGATGACATACTACACGTGCAATCAACTAAGACACCGTGCTAGGGACTGCCCGCAGGGAGAACGGCAGCAGCACCAGAGTTAGACTAAGAGAAGGACCCCATTTTCATGTTTCTAGTGTCGCCAGATAGGTCACTTGCGACGAGATTGCCCTCAAGGAGGAAGTGTTCATGGTACCACTGAAGCACATCAGATGCAGGCGTCGCAGGGGCAACAAGCATATGGTTAATTGCAATAGCACTCAAGAGTGTAGTTAGTGAGGATAGCAAGAGGAACCACCTCATCTCAGTTAATGAGGCAGCCAGGGACTAGGGGCAGTGACAGATAGAATTAGGGGAAACAAGGGCGAGTGTATGCTCTCACGGAGCCCAGTATGTCTGTGGTACCTATCACGCCAGATATTACAGCCAATCCTTCAAACATATGAGGTACATTCTTAGTGTACCATTCTTGGGCTAGTTGCCTCATTGACACTGGAGCATCACATTCCTTCATCTCATCTGCATTCGCATCTACATTGGGGTTGGAGATAGATGCGTTGGGTAGTGCCTTATGTGTAGAGACGTCGATGGGTGAGACTACCGTGTTGAGATGTGTCTATAGAGCTTGTGAGACAGAGATTGCCGACCACCGCTTGGTGTTTAATTTTATCGTGCTCGATATGTCCTCGTTCAATATTATCTTGGGAATGGACTGACTGACCACCTTTCATGCCTTTATCGATTGCGATTGACGGAGGGTATCTAGTTGTACGCCTGAGGATGATTACATTTGTTTCGTGGGCTGTCAGGACGAGGGTTTGGTGCCCATGCCCGGTATTATTTAGGACTGGGGAAATCAGGGTTCCCTTTTTTTGGCACTCATGTTGGAGGAGGTAGTTGGGGTTCTAGGAGAGTTTCCCCTATGGTTTCTGACTATCCAAATGTCTTTCCTGACTATCTGTTCGAGTTACCATCGAGTCGTGAGGTAGAGTTTTCTACCGACCTTGTTCCGAGAGCAGGTCTTATTTCTATGTCACATTACAGTTTTGCACCGGCTGAGTTACAAGAACTCAAGGTGCAGCTTCAGGAGTTGCTTGATAAGGGGTTTGTACATTCGAGTACGTCGCCATGGGGAGCTCCAGCTCTCTTTACTAAAAAGAAGGATGGGTCCTTAAGGTTGTGTATTGACTACCGAAAGTTAAATCAGGTAACAATGAAGAACAAGTATTCTATGTCGAGGATTGATGACTTGTTTGATCAGTTGAAGGGTTCGAGTTTCTTTTCGAAGATTGATATGAGGTTAGGGTACCATCAGTTGAGGATTAGGGATGAGGACATAGTGAAGACCGCCTTTCGGACTCGTTATGGTCACTATGAGTTTTTGGTCATGCTGTTCGATTTAACGAACGCTCCTGCGACATTCATGGGTTTGATGAACCATATCTTTCATTCGTATCTGGGTAGTTGTTTGGTTGTGTTCGTGGATGATATTCTTATCTATTCACCCACGAGGGAGAGGCACGAAGAACACCTGCGTATTGTTCTACAGATTTTGAGAGAGCATCGTTTGTATGGAAAGTTTGAGAAATGTGATTTTTAGATGTCAGAGGTAAGATTTCTTGGACATGTGGTATCAAAGGATGAAGTATTAGTGGATTCTTCGAAGACTGATGTAGTGATGGATTGGGAACGACCAAAGAATGCATTTGAAATCTGCAGCTTTCTGGGTCTGGCAGGTTACTACCGACGATTCGTGAAAGACTTTTCTAGACTTGTTGTGCCGATGACGCGTCTTACGCGGAAGGGAGTCATGTTTATTTGGAGTGAGCCCTGTGAGTTGGCATTCCAAGAGTTGAAGAAGCAGTTGACTAGTGCACCAGTATTGGTTATTCCAGAACGAGGTTTGGGTTACACAGTGTATTGCGATGTGTCGTATGACGGTTTGGGTTTTGTTCTAATGCAAGAATGTAAGGTTGTAGCTTACGAATCGCGGTAGTTGAAGACTTATGAGAAGAACTATCTGACCCATGATTTGGAGTTGGCTGCCGTGGTCTTTGCGATGAAGGCATGGCGGCACTACCTTCATGGTGAGCATTTTGAGATATTTTTTTATCACAAGAGTTTAAAATACTTGTTTTTGCAGAAAGACCAAAATCTATGCCAACAACGGTAGATGGAGATGTTGGAAGATTATGACTTTGAATTGTAGTACCATCCGAGAAAGGCTAATATCATGGTTGACGATCTTAGTAGGAGATCTCATGATTCGTTAGCTTATATTGCTATACGAGAATGGGACATGCTTGAAGAGGTTGGTGAGTTTGATCTATGTCTCGGGGAGACAGGATAGGGCGCAACCTTATTTTCAGTGACTTCACGACCTATGTTGGTTGCTCGTGTGCTAAAGGTTCAGTAGACAGATCAAGAGGCTCAGATGTTACGGGATCGTATTGCTAGCGAAAAGGATACCACGAGATGGGTTATGAGTCTAGATCAGAGTTTAAGATTGGCAGGGAGATTATTTGTACCATAGTCGTGCCGTGTCGATGTACTACGTGATGTTCACCATTCTCGCATTGCAGTACACGCAGGAGGCACCAAGATGTATCATGATCCGCGCCATCAGTTCTGGTGGAAAGAAATGAAGAGAGATATGATTTAGTTTGTTTCTTGGTGCCTTACTTGTCAGCAGGTAAAGACAGAACATTAGGGACCAGCAGGGTTGCTACAGCCATTGCCAATATCATAATAGAAGTGGGAGAACGTCACAATGGACTTTGTATCGAGACTTCCTAGATCGCCTAAGGGACATGACGTCGTTTGGGTTGTAATCGATAGGCTGACGAAGTCTGCACACTTTCTTTCCATTCGCATGAAGGATTCTGTGGACAAGTTGGGTAGATTGTTTATCAGCGAGATAGTTTGGTTACACGGGGTACCTGTATCTATTGTTTCTGATTGAGACCCGTGCTTTACATTGCGCTTCTGGCAGAGTCTTTTGGTGGCTTTAGGGATGAGCTTCACGTTCAGCACTGCTTTTCACCCGCAGACGGACGGTCAGTCTGAGAGGACTATACAGATATGTTGAGAGCCCGTGTACTTAATTTTTGGGATTCTTGGGAAGATCATCTACCATTGGAAAAGTTTGTATAAAAAAATAGTTATCAGTCTAGTATTGGGACGGCACCGTATGAGGCTTTGTATGGTAAGCCGTGTAGGTCACACTTGTGTTGGATAGATGTGGGAGAGACCACAGTCTTGGGACCCGACTTGGTGCGGGAGATGACATAGAAGATTGCTGTGATTCGCCAACGTCTAGTGATAGCTCAGAGTCGCTAGAAGAGCTATGCTAATGAGAGGAGAAGACCATTGGAGTTTGAGGTGGGGGACCACGTGATTCTAAAAGTCTCGCCACGCAGAGGTTTGATGAGGTTTGGTAGTAGCGGCAAGCTATCACCTCGTTTTATTAGGTCGATTGAGATCCTTGAAAGGATTAGGCAGGTAGCATACCGTCTGGCTTTACCACCTCCATTGGCGTCTGTGCACAACATGTTCCACGTTTCCATGCTACGAAAGTATGAGCCTGACCTGTCACATGTTCTAGATTGGGCTGAGTTACACGTGGATGAGGATGTTACTTATGAGGAGCGACTTGTGAAGATTCTGGACACGAAAGATTAAGTGTTGAGAGGGAGGACCATTACTTGTGTGAAGGTTCTGTGGCTTCATCATCGTGTTGAGGAAGCGACGTAGGAGCTTGAGTCCAGGGTTCGTGCTAGATTTTCGGAGTTGTTTGCCTTGTAACCTTGTAGTGAATTTCGGGGATGAAATTCCTTAAGAGGGGAAAGTTGTGAGACCCGATTTCATTTTTTTGTTATATATATATATATATATATATATATATATATATATTTGACATGTTTGTTTATGCTTTATTGTTGTAGAACAGCATGTACATATGTGTTTTATGCTTTTGCGAGTTTCAAAAAGGCATGTTTGGTTAGCTTTAGGGCTGTAAAACCTATTTATTTCACAAAGGGTTGTTTTCTCCGTCGTCTAGTCGACTGGACTGGATGATCAGTCGACTGGGTCGATAGTGGGTTGCTTTAGTCGACTGAGTTGGGTTGGTCAGTTGACTGGGTTGGGTCGGTTGATGTTTTTCAAATTCTAGTAGCCTTTCTAGTCGACTGGATTGGGGAATCCAGTCGACTGAATCCCTGTTTTGGTGTGGCCTATAAATATTTGACCCTTAGAAGACATTTTGAAAATTTCATTTCTTCTTGCCTAAGTTTTCTCTTTTACACATAAAACCTCCACCTCCTCTCTAACTTTTTCGGGGACCTGGACTTGGGTTTTAACGATCTATTAGTAGATTCTTATTTTTCTCGCCGAGGGCTTCGCATTTATCTGGATGAAATCTCGTTTCGACATAGTTCGTCTTTGTCAGGGGTTCAAAATTTTGAGTTTTTAACTCGCCGAGGTAGGATACAAGACTTTTGTTGAATATTCTCACGATATGTGCTGTATCTTTGAATTTATGAACTTAAAAGCATGAAAAATGTGTTTTTCAAGCCCTATGCTAGGGTTTGTTGTTGGATAAGGTTAAATCTTAGATCTACGGGTGTTTTAACATGATTCTGTCTTTCTTCTACCGTTGGATACATTTGGGCTTTAAGGTTGATGGGTTAGGGTTGAAATTGAGTTTAAACCATGAAAATTGGGGGTTTCGAGGTTGAGGGACCCATAAGTTGTACTTGACGTGATTATTGGGTAAATTGAGGGTTGGGATAACCTACTATACTTATACCTAATGAATCGTGTGGCACATGCTTGTGTCAATTGCTAATACAATGGAACAATTAAATGGTTAACGGGCCGTACGACAGAATTGAATGATTAAGTTTAGGCATGAGTTGCTCATCGGTGAAAGATCAAAAACTTGTGCAATGTAAGGTAAGCCCTTTCTTCTGGTTAATCCCCGTAAAAGCGTGCTCTTGGGCGGCCCACCCATCGATGTTTTTGAGGAAAATAAAAAATGTGTGTTCTCCATGTCGGGCTATAGAATGGATATTTATCTCTCAGAACTTGCATGGACCGGTGTGATAAATTTGCCTAGGTCTATAGGCGTTGTCCAGCCTTGGTGATTGAATGAAATGATGAATGAACTGGGTTGGTAAAACCTTAATTCCATAAAATAATGGAATGCGAAAATGTGTTGAGTTGGTTGAGAATGATAAGATGGTTGGGTATACAGGTTAATTTTGCCAAATCTATGAATCATCGAATGACGGTTCTTTTACACAAAAACCTTGTTATGTCTTGGGAACTTGATTTGGATTCAATGATATTGTTTTTGATTAAACTATGTGTGCATCCCGCATAACCATCTTCATATGTTATGAATATGTTCATTATTAGTATTTTTCCTACGAGTTTCGGCTTATGTTGTTTAATAGCATTTCAGGTGATAACGAAAACAACGTGATGGAGTGAGACAAGAGGTCGCGGAACCCGGTAGAATTACATGAGGCATTCATTTCATCTTTTGTGATCCAATTGTTATAAATGTAATTCTTTCTCGAATCTTGGATAACTATTTTGTAGGTTGGTGTAACTCTTTGTAAAGCCCTAAAGTCACGTTCACATATCTTGTATGCATGTGAGGGCATTAGCTTGTGCTTTGGCCGAGGTTTTGTTTGAGATTTTTTTCCTATCTCATCTCGATTCTTATTGTTTTAAAAACGGGGTGCTACACTATTCCTTAAATTTCGCTTTTTCATTTGGTAAAGTAGGCTATGAAGCATATGCAGAAGGTACAAAACTAAGCTACATTACCTATACAAAACAGACAACAAGCATCACTGACATTGAAGAGTTCTCTCATAATTCATTCTCTTTGCCAAAAGAAAATTAAATCCCTGGTTTTGTCAGTTTCATTTTCTATTCTTTTTATTCAAAAAATAAGCGAATTGTTTTTGAAAACTATTTTCAAATAAATTCTCTCATAAATAACCTCCTTTATTTTCGAACAAGTCCAAAAAAGTATTTTTAAATACCCAAAAATTATTTTTGCCAAAAATTGAAGTGATGCAGAAACGATTGGTTGTTTCAAAATTTTCATAATTTTTCTTTAAGAAGCATGAAAAATAAAAAATAAAAATAAAAAACACTCCAAATTGGGTACACTTTTTAAAGAACATACCTTGTGCACCGGTATTCCAGTTACAACAAATTCTTATGAAGATCGGTGGTGAGTGTAGAACCACACTATGAAAATTTGGACCATTCAATTTAAAATTCCGAGATATTTTTGAGTTCTTTTTTTATTTATAAATCATAACTTTTCTAAAATTGAACAGTAGAGTAAATGTAAGAAAAAAAGACATGTATACTCAACAAAAATATGAATTAAGTACTTTCAATTATAATTGCTCGAGTACTTGAATAAATCTGCACTTACAGAGCGATGTTTGTAACATTTAGCCTTATCTTGATGAAAAACGTTGATGGAGTATAAGCATTTTTCTTTTAAAAGCTAGGTTAGGGACCTCTATTTATTTATAGGCAACGATACCTATGAGTGTAATGTGATTCCAAGAGGGGGTTGAATTAGATATTTTACAATTTTTTTACGAAATATTCAAATTAATACATATAATATATTTTTACTTGATTTTATTAGATAAGAAAAAATTCAATCAAACATAAATATAAAGAGCTTGAAGGATAGAAAATATGAAATTGAGATTTTTACAAGGTTCAATGCACCGATCTACGTTTTTTCCCCCCGCAACCCACTTTGAGAATTTTTACTAATATCTCCTTATAGGTGGAGATGCCTCCCTCCTTCACAAGGCAGAGAAACTTTTACACAAAGAGCGCCAGAGCTTTTAAACCCAAATGAATCCCCTCACTTGAACAAGGCTACAACCAAACCTCCACAACAATTTGACGAAAAAAAAAGTGTACAAGAGTAGATTCCTTTAATGAGCAAATGAGTACAACAATATATCACACTAATTCACTCTCAAGAGATATATCAAAAGAAACTCAATGAGAATTTCTAAGTGTTTCTCTCAAATGTGAACAAGAATATGAGATTTTATTGCACAAGAATGAGTAATGAGATAGTATGAGATTTGGAGAATTTCTTGGATGATTGAAGTTCTGATAATGGGGTCTTTTTATAGGCCAAAAATCGGGTTAGCCGTTGTAAGATATAAAATATTTTAATAGTTCAAGTCAAACTAGCCATTATAAAGTGAAATTTGAATTTTAGGCCAAGTCAGTCAACCGATATAGCTAGGTCAGTCAACTGAGGTGCTAAATTGAAGCGATCCTAAATTCTAGAAACTTTTCAGTCGAGTGAGTGTTCCCTTTCAATCGACTGAACCTCAAACGGTTCTTAAAATTTGAATTAAAGTTCAATCAGTCGACTGGAATCAATGATTCAATCAATTGAACCTTATTGGTTCAGTCGACTGAACCTTATTGGTTCAGCTTTTCAACTTCCAGAAACTTTTTAGTCGACTGAACTTATTCATTAGTGAACTGAGTTGAATGAAAACATGATTTTCATAAATTTTGATTTCTTCATGTCACAAGTTAAACTTGTTAAAATATTTTTCAATTTAAACTCAAGTTTGGTTACTTCAAGAAACATTTCAAAGTAAATGATTTCATGACTTTAGGTTTCTTTAACTTTTATTTTAATATTTGATAAAATGTTTCTTAATTTAAAATCAACTTTAGTTGCTACAAAAATATTTTATCCTTTGAGAAAATGATATTCATGAGTCCTATGGTCCAATTTTGAAATCCTATGAGTTTCAAAGGTTATACTCAAAAATAGTTAACTTACATTGATTCTCTTTTGCAATACACTTGAAAAACTTAAACTTAGTCTTCAACTTAGACTTCTCTTTGCTCCAAAAGCTTGTTGGCAAAATAATTTTGACTCAAATGCTTCATGGCTTCCAATCACTCTGCTTGAAATGAATTCCTAAAAATATTGTCAATTTGCACAAATTAAATACCTTGGTTTTTTGTCATAAAAAATGGTCCTTGAAATCTTATTTAGGCCAACAATGTCTCCCTTTTTTATGATGACAAAACAAGTAACAACATGATATAGGATAGCCATAGAAAAGCTCTCCCTCACAATAAGCATGTTTAAAAATTGAAAGCTCCCCCTTTCAATTTGAATTGAAGCAATCACAAATATGAAGACTTAAGATCTTTTAAGCTCATAATATAAAGAGTCTTTAGGTTCATGAAATGTTATGCCTATAAGACTTCAATAATATTCAATTAAGCAAGTGAGCACATAAATAGGAGTACATCATAAGGGTATTCACTATAATTTTAATATGAAAATGTGCGTAAGTCATACATCTAAGTTTCAACTAATAAGCAATTATGCATTTTCACATTCAAGTTCAAACGGTCACAAATACGCTTAAGTGTTTCAATTCAAGTATTAAAGTACTAAGAGTTTCAACAAGAAGTATCAAATACGCATGATTAAGATTAATCTTCACTAATAATGTCCTAAAAACAACAAAAACAATGATTATGATTAATCTTCAACGCTCTTTCTCCCCCTTTAGCATCATCAAAAAGAATCTGTGTCAGAGCTATGCAACTCATCATCATTTACTCCTTCACCGTCATCGACAATGTCATTAACATCTTCATCGGAAGGGCTTACATAAGGAGCAATCCCAAGAACTGCTTCGAGTTGAGTGAGTCGCATTTTGACTTGTGCAAACTCGAATTTCATTTCTTTTGTGAATCCTTTGACCAACTTTTTGAGAAATGACCACGAGGATTGGTCAAGAGGAAGTCCAATAGTGGGGATCTCTTGAGTAGGAGCAGTAGTTGGAGCAGAAGCTTTTGCTTCCTCTTCCCCTTCACTATCCAAAAACACTGGAGGTACTTCTGGTTTGACCTCTTGGTGTCTTTCAATTTTAGGAACCCAATTTTTGTCACGTAAAGAGTATCCCATGAGTTTTAAGGATTTAGCAGTGAAGAATTCGGTTGGTTTTGGTAGGAGAAAATTGGATGGAGATGGGGAGAAACCAAAAGACTTAAAAAGTGGAGTGAGATGAGCACCATAAGGTAAAGTGGGGCGTATGGAACCCACCCTCTTTGGTAAACATTCACATGCACATGAGAGATGGAATGTCAAGGCGTTTTCCAATGAAAACACACTACATGATGAAGCAATCAAGAAATGATACGTAGGTTCTTGAACCACTCCGGGGAAGGATGCTATATGTGATGATTAAATGAATGATTTTTGTCTCAAGAGTGAGTTGAGAATATTTGGGCATGAGACCAATGTTTACAACCTCTTGAACCATAACCACGGGCAAGAAAGCTTGAGGTGTAAAATATAACGCCCCAAACTCTGGGTGTAGACATCCCAATTTGACCCCGCATAATCTTAGGCGAATCCGATGATGAAAACAGGTAGAATAGTAGCTCAGTATGATCCTCGAAAGGTGATCCAAGCTCGGTATTTGAACCGAGTCATCAAAAACCTTCAAAACTAATAAAATTGTACCAAACCATCGATAACTTGTTGCCTAAGTCATTGCCAGAAGTGGCGACCGCCATGTTCATTGTGGTGGCCGTCAATAGAACCTCTTGAAAACCTTAGCCAACATGGCGACTACCAACTCACATTGTGGCGGTCGCCAATAGAACCTTTTCCAACCCAGCGGCCGCTAACTTGCATCGTGGCGGCCGCCAATTCCAAATGGCCTGACGTGTCCCAAAACGTGGTAACACCTCATCGGTTGAACAATTCTATAAATACCGTACCCTGGCGTACGTTTTCAGAAGGAATTTTGAGTGCGAGAAACTCTGCCGGTATACCGAGCGATCCCGAGCCCCGACGCCGAAACCCTGCCGAGATACCGAGTCCCTAATCTACCATACCTACATTGAAGCCTACATTACTTGGATCACCCCCCGAGGATTGGACAATTGGAGCACATTTCCAGACTTGAGAATTCTCCAGCAATCCAGGTACCTCGCTTGGATTCCCGGTTTTTCTAACCCTATTCTCTATCTTTTGGGGTGATCGGGTTGTATTTAATCTCAATTCATGTATTCATTTTTATTTGCATAATTAATCTTGTCATCATTTACATTGTTTCATTTAACCTAGTTTCTTTAATTTCATTTAATTTGGTTGTTTTAATTTCGTAGTTTACACTTTCACACTAAGCACATTATCTTTTTTTAATTAATTCATTAATTAGTGCTAACATTAATTAACAATACGACTAAATAATGTCGTTATTATTATAATATAAAACACTTACATAAACATAGTTGTAATCACCAATATTACATCCATTTAAATTCTAGCATTTTATTCTCTTTTTCTTTCTTTTTATGTTAAATTAATGTTTTAACATTATTTACTTTCATTTTTCTCTAATTAGTCTAATTTTCTTTTACTAGCATTTTATTTTATTTAATTTCTTGTATCATTAATTTAATGGTTCATTTTAATTCTTAGTTTTCATTTAATAGCTACTTAATTTTCTTTCTTAGCATTTACTTTTTTGTGTAATGTAACTTTAAAAAAAATTCTTATTTCTTTTCTTTTAACTTAATGTAATTTCTTTTTTAATGTACCATTTATTTTTTCTTTCTTTGTTTATAATATTAGTTTAAGTATTCTTTTATTTTCTTAGTTTTGTTCTAATATTCTAGCATTTATTTTTCTTTCTTATTTTCTTTTTCATTTTTCTTTAAGCACTAGTTTAACGTTTCGATTTTCATTTCATTTATTTTTTTTTTTTCTTTTCAATACAATTCATATTCTTAGCATTTTCTTTTCTTTTGATGTAGCATTTTATTTTCTTTTATCAACTTTATTTTTTTTTTCATAATACCTTATCTTTTTTCCTTTAAGTATTTCTTTTTTTTTCTTTAAATACTAATACTTTATTTTATTTTTTTAACTTAATATTCATTTTCTAACTTATACTTTTTATTTTTTTTTCTTTTATTTCAATATTAGTGTAATTTTCTTTTCTTGTCTTTTATCTTCTTATTAATTTTAATAAAATTTTATTTAGTATTTCTCTTCTTGTAATATTAGCATTCATCTCTCTTACAAAAAAAATCTATTTTTTTTTCCTCTGATTTTTTTTTATCTTTCTTTTATTTTATTTTGTTAAACTAAAAATCACAAAAAATATCATAATTTTCTATTTAAAAGAAAATTCTTTTTTTTCTTTTCATCTCTTTTATTTTTCTCCATTTTCTCTTAAAAATATAAGATGTTAAATTATCTTTAAAATCTTTCTCTATTAACTTAATTTGTCTTTCATAATATTTTTTTCTTTTTATTAACCACAAAAGGCGCAAAACAAATAAAAATACATTTTATTTTAGTTAATGTTCTTCTTATTTTTTTTATTTTAATTTTTCAAGTTAATAGTGTAATTTTCTCCTCTAACAATAATTAAAAACTCATTTGTTTATTTCATTTATATTATTTTTCTTTTCTTTTTTCTGTTCAAAAAAAATATAAAATGTAAACAATAAAATTTTCTTTTAGTGGTTTAAATAAGCATTTTCCAATATTTTATTATGACTTGTAAATTTTATTTTATTTATTTCTTCTTCAAATTAGAATTTCAAAAATTTTCTTGTTAATACATAAAATATTTGTTATTAGATTTTATTATTTTGGATAGTTTTTAATATAAGATTTGTACATACTTTTAGATAATTCAATAATATGCATATTGTATATATTAGTTTAGGGTTTGATTATTTTATATCAAAATTGTGTAGTTCACTTTTGTGCAATTCAAGTTAGATAATTTTAGCAACTTAACATGCTTGTTCTTTTAAGTAAAGTATGCTAGTTTAGTTTGTTTAAATAATATTGCATGTGGGTATGTGTTTCATGTATCATTTAGATAGAAATTGCATGTTATAAGATTTAGAATTTTTTTTTTGACACTTATTTGTTTTGGAGTGTTATGTACATAAGTTATGTATTTTTCATATTTGATTTTGGATGTTCTCTTTGCCTCCATTTCTTTAGTTGCATGCATTTGAAAAGTTTTATAAAGAACCAATGATGATTAGTAGAGGCCAATCTTACGGTTGGGCGAACGGGGTGTCTAACACCTTCCCCGATTCGTACCTTAGCCTCCGAACCCTTTTTATCTGATTAACGTTTTCAAGATCAGTAGCCATTTTATTTTTTCTTACTTTTTTTCAAAAACTAAGTGGCGACTCTATTTTCAACAAAAGAGGTTTTTAAAATTTAATTTTCAAGGTGTTTAAAATATTTTTTAAAACATCTTTGAATTTTTTCATTTTTAACTCCCAAATTCTAAAGCCACGGTATTTTCTGGCAACTCTGCTGGGGAGTGATTTTTAAAATCAAATAAGAGGGCTAGACTCAAAAGCATCATTTGTTCCTAATAAAATTTGTCATTTGCATTTCTGCATGCATATGCATTGTTCTTCAACCCCCTGCCTGGTCGACCCGATACCCTGAACGTTAATCTGTTTCGGGGATTGTTGGGAAGACAAACAACCCTTGCTGGATGTACGCTTCTATAGGTACAGTAAAAGAGTTTAGGCATACTATTTAACCATGTCCTGCATCACTACAGGCATGGGAGGTATATACCCGGCACTATTCAGAAGGTACCCTGTTCAAATTAATCAAACCCGGCCTTTTGCATATAGTGAACATAGAACCCCCCCAATTAGGTGCTGCTAACTCTAGTAGAATTATGTGTTTTTCTTTATCGGATGTTTTGATTGTATATTGTTAGGATTATTTGTTTGGATTAGGCTAGTCCTTTTCCTGGGCTTGGCTCGGATTTTTCCTATTTTTCTTCGTTTAAGTTAGTTCCTCCTTCGGGTTCTTACCCGAGTCTTTATTCTTCACAATATTTGGCCTTCACATAGTAGTTTTCTTCTTGGGATCATGCTCATGTTTTGTTTAACACCTCTAGGGTAGTTTCTCTCTCCTCTAGATTTTTTTTGGGTCGTTGGTTTTCTTTGCCTTTGTTTAGGCTCGCTTTTCTCAAACCTTTGACATATCTATGGGAGTTAGTCCTTTCTCTTTATCGTTATGCTACCTGTTTTTCATCAGGATCTTAGAGAGTTAGATCTGTTTTCCTGACGGAGTGCTATCCATTTCCCTTTATAATCATAGGTCGAACCAGTCTCTTAAGGGTTAGAACTGTCGTCTTTCCAAAATGCCGTCCGCTTAAACAAAACCTTTCCCCTAGAGCTTGGTTGATCTATCCCCTATTTTCAGTTGTTATGCTGGTGGTATGAGCCCGGCAGGGGCATTGTTTCAGTTTCAGCTATTTTGAGTATGAGGGATATCTGCTGTCTGTTGTCTGAATGTTCTTTCAAAAAATACCTGAGATTGGTTATTCTGCTTGTGCAATTCAGATTTTTCTATGAGTTACCATTGATCCGGGAAGAGTACGTCGACATGAGTTTGGGTAAGATCAGAAACGGACAGACTACGCAGAGTATTTGAATCAACCGACATAATAGAAAATGAAGTTAATTTGACAGCCCTAATGAGGGCTATTACCGAGATACAGCGGGCAGTGGAGCAACAGACCCAAGCTCAAAACCAGCGCCAGGCTTAGATATAAGCAATTCAGGCCTGTATGCTTGGTGTGAATGGAAAACCAGACAATGTGAACGAGAATGAAAAAGATTTCTAGGATGAAAACCAAGGGCCAAAAATACCGCAGGTTGCTATACCACCTCAGGTTCCCCGCCTGGTGGTGGTAGAAGAAGAGATTACTGCTCAGTTTAGGGAATCCGCACTGGCGGAGAAGATTGACATGATGGAAAGGTGCTGAGGAAAGCTAAAGGAATAGAAAAATATATGCTGGACATAGGTGGGCTGTGCCTATTCCCAGATGTGAAACTACCGGAAAAGTTTAAAATGTCGGAGATGGAAAAGATTGACATGATGGGCTGTGCCTATGGGGATTGATGATCATCTTAAGGCTCAATTATTCAATCGGTCGCTTTCTGATGCTGCGCAGAGGTGGTTTCTTTCTCTCGAAGTGGCCAAAACTAGAACATGGGAGGATATAGCCACTTCCTTCATTAGCCAGTACAGCTATAACGTCCAGCTGGACGTCACTACTCGAGAGCTTGAAACAACCCAACAAGAGAATCGAGAATCTTTTGTTAACATCCCGCTGGAGAGGCAAGGTCACTAAAATAACAAACCGACCTTCTGAGAAGGAGCAAGTAAGGATGGTGGTAAAGAACCTATAGTCTCCGTTGAAGCGCTACCTCATCATGCAACCACTTTCCACCTTTGAACAGCTGTTCGACGCTGGGGTGCAAATTGAGAATGCTATCCAATCTTGTGATATTGAGAAGACAGAATCCAGCCAAAAATCACCAAGAAGGACCTTCCCCACAAATCAACCCGCCACAACTAACCTCGTGTCCCGCTCGGGCGAGGTGAACCTTTTGAACCCTTCTTCCTCCACTCATCAAACAAACAACTTTCAGCAGTCAAGCGATGGTCAGCAAGCACAGCAACAGCTGTGAAGAACTTTTACGCCTCTCAACATCCCGTTATCCACTGCTCTGAACCGATTGGTCAAGAAAGGACTCCTCAAACCATTAAACCCCATGCTAGTACCCGATCCCTTGCCACCAAGGTGCAATGCCTCTAAATACTGTGCCTTTCATCTGAGCCATGGACGCCTAACCAACAAGTGTATGAGGCTCCGCCATGAAATCCAGAACCTCATTGATAACAAGGTGATCCCTCATCCATCGGTCACCCCA
>JAOTRH010069007.1:0-18026 GCA_034768845.1 Heliamphora exappendiculata | reverse complement strand
AAATATCTTTTCGTCCTATGAACTTTAAGGTGTATAAAGTTTCATATTTGATTTTTAGGCAGAGCGATAGAGACTTTGTGGTCAGCCTTGAGGCCTTGTTAACAATGCATGTATGTTGTATGCTTATGAGAGGAACCCTGGGTTGGTTATATATTTTCATAATTTTATGAAATGGTTATCGTTTTCGGTTGGTTTTATGCTTATATCAACTCTTTTTTCTCGATGGAGGATTTTGAACCTTGTTTTAGCATGTTTTAGATGGCTTGGTTATGCCTTAAAAGCTTTCAAAAATGTTAAAAAATGGTTAAGTGTTGAGGGTGAAAAGTTGGATTTTGAAAAAGTGGTCCAAAGCCAGACCGCTCAATGGATCGATTGATCGGTTTATTGAGCAGGCTTGTGTGAGTCTCAGTTGTTTCACAGGCGTGGAAAAAATAGTGAACTGTTAAAGACCGCTTGATCGGTCCCTTGATCGATCGATCGATTTGGGCAATATTTTAAAATTTTTGTTTGTTTGTTTTAAAAGCTTGGCTCTTGAGGACTGTGACCTTATTCTTTTAGGCAATTCTTTTACATGAAATAAACCCTCGAATGTGCATTTTTCAAAGATTTTAACCTCGCTTTCATTTACGTTCTTAGACCTATGTGGGCTCGGGTGGTTTTGATGGAACTTGAAATCATGAAATGGGTTTTTCATGGGTGGTTCATGTGACTCGAATTTCAGAGCGTGACAACTTTGTATTAAAGCTCTAGGTTCAAATACCTAAGAGTCGTGGAAGATGTTGCATCACCTTGTGAGGATGATTGCATGTGCCTGATTGCATGCATTTAAATGTTTTGATAACATGAGAATGATAACCTATTGAGCCTGAGGATACAAGTATTCACGCATAGGGGTTCGACATTAGGATTGATTAGTCTTGCCTTTGGGCGTTTAGATTAACCGATTTGGAAGCCGAGTTAGAAATGCGTTTGGACAACGTACTTTTTAGTAAGGAATCTAAGTAGGTTACACAAATTGACTCATCACTCTTGATGGTACTCCTAAGTACGTGGAACCTATTTACATGATCTTAAATGGCTAAATGTTAGATGATTATGTGACTTATATCTGTAATAATAGAATGATTGAATCTTATGTTGTTATGCTCTATATTTTTTTAATATAGAAATTATGTTGGTGCGGGGAGGACGAGGCTGCTAGGGGAGGGGCGAGAGTAACCAAACCAAGGGTGACTGTTGCGATGTGAAAGTTTTGACGTCTTGACCGTCATACCTTTGTTGAGGATCCCAATCCCAAGGTGGCTACAGAATAGCTAAAGCTTGTTACGAGGATTCTAGATACACTATAGATAGTCTAAGATGACTTGAGGATTGCGTTTTCCACATTTCAGCTGAGGGGTGATGCCCATGAATGGTGAAAATTTTCCAGAATTACCGTGGAAGGTACGTGGGTAGCTTTTGCTAAAGTATTTATGGAGAAATACTTTCTTGAGTCCACTAGAGACCTATACTAGAAGGAATTTCGTTCTCTGACCCAAGGAATTATGACTGTGGTTCAGTACGAGGTAGATTTCACTAACTTGTCCCATTTTGCACGAAAAATTATAACTATAGACGAATTGCATGCAAAGAGTTTTGAGAGGGGTTTGAGACTTGCGATTAGAGATTGAGTTACGGCATTGAGGATGTGCATATTTATAGACTTGGTGGAGTCATCCATCACCATGAAAATACCTTGAATGAAACATGCTGAGTTAGAGAGAGCAGAACCCAAAAGGGTGGAGGAGGTGCGCAAGAATAAGCAACAGAGGTCATCTGGTCCAAATTCTCATCCTATGGGATCATATCAGTAGCATTCAGTATCGGCACACTTAATGGCTTCATCAGGAAGGACGGAGCAAAGGAAGCTCATTTGTTATCGTTGTAGGCAACTAGGGCATCGTGCATCGAATTACCCATAGAAGAGGCAGTTCTAGAGTTCAGTACGTGTTTAGTCTTAGGGGAGAGAGCCACCAGTTTGTTTTGGGTGTAGCCAGCCAGGGTATTTTCATAGGAGCTACCCTCAGGGACGGAGTGTACAGAGCACGGCAGGTGCACTAGTTATTCAATCTACACAGGTACGACAGACTTACTGGCAGCCGCAGCAGCTAGTAGCTCAGACTTACAGGGTTACGGAAGGGGGTGCCTCAATCCAGTCAGTGCAGTAGCCCTCAGCGCAAAGCTACAATGGGAAAACTTGGGGACCACAGGGCTGGCTGTACGCCCTTACAAATCCCAATTTCTCCAAGGCACCAGTTGTGCCTGATGCTTAGTGATTGCCTCAGTTATTAAAGGTACTCTCTTAGTGTACAGATCATGGACTAGTGTTATCGTCGACACGGGAGCATCGCATTCTTTCATTTCATCTGCTTTTTCATATGCTTTGGGGTTGGAGATAGACTCATTGGGTAGCACGCTGTGTGCAGAGACCCCAATTAGTGGGAACGTGGCATTGGGATGAGTCTATAGATCTTGTGAGTTAGAGGTTGCCAGTCACAGTTTAGAGTTTGATTTCATCATTCTTGACATGACCACGTTTGATATCCTCCTAGGGATGGATTGGATGACCACCTATCATGCCTATATCGATTGTGATCGACGGAGCGTATCGATTTGTACACCCGAGGGTGATTGTTTTTGTTTCGTGGGTGATCGGGATGATGGTTCGGTGCCCATGCCCAGCATTGTGCTAAATCGAGGAAACCTTTGTTTCCTCTTTTCGGCTCTCATGTTGGATGAGGTTATTGGGGTTTAAGGAGAGTTTTCTCTTGTGATTTGTGATTATCTAGATATCTTTCCTGACAAACTATTTGAGTTGCCACCGAGTCATGAGGTAGAGTTTTCTATCGATCTTGTTCCAGGAGCCGCTCCTATTTCGACGCCGTCTTATCATTTTGCACCAGTAGAGTTACGAGAGCTTAAGGTACAGCTTCAGGAGTTACTTGATAAGGGGTTTGTACGTCCGAGTACGTCACCATGGGGAGCTCCGGCTTTGTTTGCTAAGAAGAATGATGGGCCCTTGAGATCGTGTATTGATTATCGGAAGTTGAATCAGGTAACGGTGAAAATCAAGTATCCTATGCCGAGGATTGATAATTTGTTTGATCAATTAAAAAGTTCATGCTACTTTTTTAAGATTGATTTGAGATCGAGATATCACCAGTTGAGGATCAGGGCGGAGGATATAGCGATTACCTCCTTCCGAACTCGTTATGGTTACCACATGTTTTTTATTATGCCGTTCGATTTGACGAATGCTCCTACAATGTTCATGGACTTGATAAATCGCATATTCCATCCATATATTGACAGCTTTGTGGTCGTATTTGTGGATGACATTCTTATCTACTCACCATCGAGGGAGATGCATGAGGAACATCGATTGTATGCAAAATTTGAAAAGTGTGAATTTTGGATGCTAGAGGTGATGTTTCTTGGACATATGGTATCGGGGGACGGAGTATATGTGGATTCTTTGAAGACTAACACTATGATAAGTTGGGAGCGACCAAAAAGTGTGTTTGAGATTCGTAGCTTTCTAGGTTTGGCTGACTATTATCGACGATTTGTGAAGGATTTTTCTCGACTCACCGTGTCGATGACTCGTCTTACACAGAAGGGAGTCAAGTTCATTTGGAGTGAGTCTTGTGAATTGGCATTCTAGGAGCTGAAGAAGAGATTGACGAGTACACCAGTGTTAGTTATTTCGAAACAAGGTTTGGGTTACACAATGTATTGTGATGCATCGCATGACGGCTTGGGGTGTGTCTTGATGCCGGAGGGTAAGGTTATGGCTTATGGATCTCGACAATTGAAGACGCACGAACAGAATTATTTGACATATGATTTGGAGTTGGCAAGCGTGGTTTTTTCCTTAAAGGCATGGCGGCACTATCTGTACGGTGAGTATTTTGAGGTTTTCTCGAATCATAAGAGTTTGAAATACTTATTTTTTTAGAAGGACCTAAATCTACGCCAGCGACGGTGGATGGAGTTTATGAAGGACTATAACTTTGATCTCTTGTATCACCCCGGGAAGGCCAATATCGTGGCTGATGCTCTTAGCTGGAGATCTCATGGTTCATTGGCTTCTATTGCCCTGCGAGAGTGGGATATGCTCGAAAAGGTTGGTGAGTTTGATTTGTATCTCAGGGAGACAGAGGAGGTGCGACCTTATTTTTAGTGGTTTCGCGACCCATGTTGATTGCTCATATTTTAGAGGCTCATGCGACCTTATGTGTGTGTGTGTGTGTGTATGTGTGTGTGTGTGTGTCGTAGTCTTTTAAATGGGTTTCTATGAAAATGTTGACATATTCAAGAGTTGATGGCATGAGTAATTTGAGAATATAATGCATGAAATTTATTTGGAGATGAACTTGTGACATGAGTTGAATGACAAAAACTTATGTGGGGTTGAAAACCCGGTGTTGTATCAGATAAAGAATGAGAAAAAATTAAATGTAGAACCGATGATTATGGATGTGTTAAGTTGGGCTTGAACAGCTCCGTAGTAAAATACTAAAAACTTGCACAAGCTGGGGATCACGTGTCCACAGGTTAGCCTCCGAAACGTGGATAGGAGACCACGTGCCCTTGGGTTAGTCCTAAACGTGAATGTGTTAATTGTCGCGGTGAGTTGTAGAGCCCTTTATTCCCCAACAGCTTCGCATAGCTTACTGGGGGAATAGGAAGGGGTCTTTACAAGCTGCACCCGACGTCGGTTCGGCACTGAGATGAATGAGATAATGATAGTATCAATGAGTGAGATCTAAGGAAAGTGAATATTAATAAATTTCAGTTTAATTAGACAAACGGGTGGGTGAGTAAGTTAATGGAGTAATATGTGAATGGTTGCATTTTGATTACACCTTACAAATCATGTATCACACTTTTATTAGTTGTTATCCTACGAGTTTTGGCTCATAGTTATCGAATTAAAATTTTACAGGGAAAGATGGTCCAGATGGAAGATAAATGATGAAGTGTTCATGGAAGAATCTTATTGAATAAGAAGAAAGAGAGATCGTAACTTTTGTTTTGAAATTCTAGGGGGTGGGTGTGTAATCTTGATGTAAAGGTTTGGTATAAGTTTTGATGTAACTAAGATAGTGAAAACTCAAATTAGAACAAAATTGTAACTAAGTTTTGTAATGTATGTTTGGGAAGAATGGAAGGAATGCCATGTATTTTGATTAATGTGAATATGGTATCATGGGAATCACCCTTACATTATGCAAATGAGCTTTAAAGTTATATTTCGTATGTTTTATTTTCTTGCAAATCTGGTTTATGGATGCATGAGTAAGTTAGAAAGTGAGAATTCAAAATAGGATTTTGGAGAAAAAGGTTCAGGGCTTGACCGCTCGACGAATTGCTTGAGTGGTCTATTGACCGGTGAAGCAACAGTCTTGATTTCTCAGTGCAGGTTCTAAGATACCGAGAGTGGTTTTGGACCGCTCGAGTGGTCAAGGCTGATTCTTGAAAAAAAAAAATTCTTTAAATAATGTTTTTATTCTCACATTGATCAGTTCTATCCCCTTTTCTAAGATTACATAACATTTTGAATGACATTCCTTCATGAGTTTAAAGCTCTTTACCGAATAAGTGTTTAACTAAACTTTTATGAGACATATGCACCTAAAACCTAAGGTAATGAAGTTTCATTTGATTAACCTTTTTATGTTGGGTTGTCAGGATAGGTTCACATGGCTCGGGTTAGGGGCGTGACAGGTTGGGCGTGATACTTTTATCTTTAAACATGAAACTCATCTAGACAGCAACTAAGTCTGCGTCAGTAGCAGCATCGGTGGTCGTGATGATGGATGAATATAGGCAGCAGTAGCAAAATGGGAGAGAGAGAGAGAGAGAAAATGTTTTAATTGATTCGGAATGAGAGAGTGAGAGAGAGTGACCCAAAATTTCTTATATAGAATGAGAGAGATATTCCGAATGAGAGAGAGAGAGATAGAGTGTTTCAAACTGAGGGAGAGAATTTGGAATGAAGAGAGATATTCAGACATGGAGAGATTTGGAGTGAGAGAGAAAGATTCATGTAGGGACTCGGTCCTGTTTGAATTGTTTTTAATAAACGAAAGCATGTTGTGGTTTTTACGTGATGACAGTTAAATGTGTAAATTGTCAGGGTTGTATACTAAAAATCCTGGATTTACTTTTTATTTTAGTATTTAATTTTATTTTAATAAAATTATTTTTTTATTTTATAAGAATTTTAATGAGCAATATAAGCAATATTATTTCTTTAATGTTATGCATAGTTGTCCTTTATTCTATACAGTATTTAATCTGGTGTGTAGAGTACGACTTGTACACAGAAGACCAGATTATAGGTTCTTAAAGAATATAAGTTTGGTTCACAGTTTAGATAAAATTGGACAAACTATTGGTACGACCGTAGCACAGAGTTTTAGTAGGTCTGTCTTGGTTACGGGAACAAATAATAGCGTTGTCTATTATTCTGACTTGTTGTGCTAATACACTTTGTGTGTAATGAAAAGTACCACATTGGGGTAATTAATTTTATACTGATTATATAAATTAATTCACACCTCAAGGTTATTATGAATGCTTATACTCTTAATCCCGAAATAATTATTATTTGTGTATATTTAATATTTGTTATTTTGATTCAGTAGAAGGTGCAATCTTTTATGGGTTTATAGTCTCGGTGAGTTGGATAGCGATATTAATTATATAGTGAATGTTAATTATTGACGAAATCTATGTTTCAATTGTTCGGGATTAATAATACCCCTTAAAGAAACTTATAAGTTTTGACCGGCCTAAACTCTACAAGTGGATTTGATTATCCGCCAGTCGAATAAGTTAAGCGGAAGGGTTTAAGAAATTGTAAATGTGCCGATTAAATTAAATTGTTAGTAATTAAATTTAATTGGTGGGTATCGAAAATCTTAACGTGAAGAGATGAGTTAAGCATTTAATAGCAGGAGCTCAATGCAAATTGGTCTTAAGATTATGGCTAATAGTGCAGTTACAGTTCTTTAGTGGTATGAACTGTAATTTAGTGTTTTATGAAAATTGTAGAAATTGCTGCAAAGTTTTTATAATTATAGAAACTGCCGAGAGATTTGCATCTTTGCGAAAACCGCTGGATGGGTATTTAGCTTACACTAGAAGTCTATGTAATAATTACTCCGCATGTCTCTGCTATAGCCCTATAAATATGCGAGTATGCTGAATCAAAATCATAAGTTGTCTTTCAAGACTAAGGTTGTCTAGGTTCTACCGGTACCAGCTCTCAAAATATCGTAACCCACACTACGTTCAGAAATCGTATCGAAAATATAGTAGAAGGTCTGTCCGGAACTTCAACTCGGAAAATCAAATTTCATAGTTGAAGAATCGACCAAAAGGTATTCATCTGAATTAACTGTGATGGCACGGTTTTTATTTTAATCGTTCGACATCAAAAAAGTGTTTTTATGGAGCCTGTTTCGGCGATTTCCCGTCCAGTTTTATTTTTTCAATAAATCATTTACAAATCAATGATATTGGCAGTTTGCCTCTAACAATTGGTATCAGAGCCATTTTGATTTTGTTTACGATTAATCGAGGGGCCGGTTAGATTTAGAACTGTACTAACTTTATTTTGCAGACGTTCTAATTTCGATTTTATGATCATTATTTTATTCTTGTTTGATTGAATTTTCGAATGTGAGCCTACAAGACATAGGTTTTTGATGTAAATTTTTTTATTTATTTCTAAATATTATTTAGAATATTTATGAACAGGCTTGAATATTCAAAAATGAAGAACAGGCGATGACATAACCGGCGGCACTGGCGGTGGTGTCGGGTCTTTCAGGCCACGGATCATGGTGATTTTTCAACAGTTTTGAAATAGGTTTTTCCAATAAGTCTTTTTGCAGATTTTGTGTATTAAAAACAGCAACAAAACAGATCAAAAAGCTAGCAAAAACCTAACGGAAAAATAGCACCGGCAGCGATAGTTTCATGCAGCGGTTCGGGGTCAATTTTGGTGGTTTTTTGGGACGTTTTTGGGATTGATTTTTGAGAAATTTTTTGGGTATAATACAATAGTAAAACTAGCTGGAAAAACAGTCCAAAACTATAAAAAAAATCTGAGGAAATATAGCACAAAAAAAATCGTAATAAGCGGCGATTTTCGGCGGCGGCACCTAGCTGATTCAGGGCTATTTTTTGAGCTATTTTCGAACCGAAAATTTTACAGAAAAATTGTATGTTTGTAAGCTATGTTTCATAAAAAATGGCGTCGAGAACGGAGCTCAAACGAGATGGCAAAAGCCGCTTGAAGTGGTGACATGCGGCGGCGCCAACGGCGGTGGTGGTTGTTTTCGGGGCTATTTTAGCCGGTGTCATCTAATGTTTTCGAGGCTCAAGAGTGTTGTATTTGTATAACACTGCATATCAAGAAATCCTGATACAACTTGGATACTGGAAGCTGATTCAGAAAAGGATTGTGAGATTACAGTTTATCTTTGAACATGAGACTAAAACTCAATAAATATGGATATATACATATCTTGCATTTATATTCTTTTAAACTGCGTGGATGACGTATATCTATTTTATTTTTTCCTGTAAATTTAATAATTCAGTAAATTCAGCTTTAATTAATATTTTGTAATGAAAAATAAAAATAAAAATTTTTAATTAAATAAATTTTTTTTAGATATTTTATTTTTATGAAATAACATGTTTAATATAATTTTTTTTTAAAAGTCAGATATCTTGAAAAAATATAAAAATTAATTTCAAAATTTAAATTAATTAAATAGAAAAATATTTAATCTTAATAAATTATTTATTTCGAAAAATATGTAACGTAAAAATAAAATATTTGAATGCCCTTAATCAATACTTTAGCTATAAAGTAAAGAAAAAACTGTGCATTCATCGAATTTTATTTGTTACGCATTAAAACACAAAAAGATGATTTGACAAACCATAATCTTTTGGATCGTGTACACGGAAAGATGTTTTGGAATCTTTCAGATCATATGATTTTTGAAATTAAGAAATTTATTTTAATTAAACAAATTTTATAACTCTAAAAAATATTTTAAAAATCTAAGTGGGAGAGAGAATTTATTCACAGATAAATCTCGCGATCTCCATCACCAGTTCGTAAGTGATGCAATTAATTTTGCGTGTTGGCAGTAAAGTCTTTTTCTCCATCGGATATGATTAATTGCGGTATTGCCAGTACGAACCTTCTTCAGGGATAATTCTGGATAATTGTTAGTGTGGATCACTTCTCCATCTGAAGGGTTCATTACGAACCCATTGATTTTGGATTAGGTGTGTTAGGGTTGGTATACTGAAAATTATATTTTTAGTATTTAATTTGATTTTTAATAAAATTAAAATTTTATTTTATGAGAATTTTAATGAGTAATGTATGCAATATCTTTTCTTTAATGTTATGCATAGATGTCCTTTATTCTGTACAGTATTTAATCTGCTGTGTAGAGTATGACTTGCACACAGAAGATCAGATTTTAGGTTCTTTCAGAATATAAATTTTATGTTCACAGTTTAGATGAAAATGGACATACTATCGATACGACTGTAGCACAGAGTTTTAGTAGGCCTGTCTTGCTTACGGGAAACAGATAATAGTATCGTCTATTGTTATGACGCTATGTGTTAGTACACTTTGTGTGTATTGAACATAATATTTGTGATAATTAATTTTATACTAAATATATAAATTAACCTACACCCCAATGTTATTATGAATAGTGCTTATACTTTTAATCCTGAAATAATTATTAATTTGCGTATATTTAATATTCGTTGTTTTAATTCATTAGATGGTGCGATCTTATATGGGTCTATATTCCCGATGAGTTAGATAATGGTATTATTTATATGATAAATATTAATTATTGATGAAATCCACGTCTCGAATGATCGGATTGACGATACCCCTTAAGGAAGTTTATAAGTTTTGACCAGGCCAAATCCTATATAGGCTTTAATTATCCGACCGTCAAATAAGTTAAGCGGAAGGACTTAAAGAATTTAAAGATGCCAATTAAATTAAATTTTAAATAATTAAATTTAATTAGCAGGTATCGAAAGTCTTAACGTAGGGAGAAATGTTAAGCACTTAATAACAGGAGTTCAATGCAAGATAGTTTTGAGATTATGGGTTAGAGCGCAATTATAGTTCTTTAGTGGTGTGAATTGTAATTTAGTGTTTTTATGAAAATTGCATAAACTGCTACAAGCTTTTCATAATTACTGATATCGGTACAAAATTTGCTTAATTACAAAAACTGCTGAATGGGTATCTGTGTCACACTAGAAGTCTATTTCATAATTACTTTACAGCTCCCTGCTATAGCCCTATAAATTTGCCCTATATCTGTGTCACACTAATCTTAATAAATTGTTAGTATGGATCACTTCTCCATTTGAAGGGTTCATTGCGAAGCGATTGATTTGAGATTAAGTGGTAGTTAACACTTAGCTGTATATAATAGTATTCTCTCCATCTGAGTCCCTGTTGTTATATACAGGACTGAAACTATATCAGCTATTTAGTTTTACTTGGCAGGGTCAACTGCCTAGATAGTAGAATTAAAAGGAATTGACATGTCTAGACAAACGATGGATAGTAGACATCCTTCAATCAAGGCATGCTATTCACGAGGTACCAAGATGCTGGTAAATTAATTTTAAAATGGTAGAGGGAACCAAATTATAATAAATTTAAAATTTTGCTCATCATAATTAACGATTATTTTAATTATGTGATTCTCAGGAATAAAATAGCTTTCAATCTTCTCACGTCTATACTCAAAGAAAATGAACTAACGGCACCAAACTTTATTGACTGGAAAAGTAACTTAGATATAGTTTTCACTACCAAGGGTGTTCCTTTAATGATAGAAAATGTGTTTATTTCTGAAAAGGGGTCTTCCTCTAGGCTAAAAGACATGAAGAAGTAAAAGGTTTAGAAATTTTCAAAGCAGTTAGTGGGCCACAGACTGGTATGAAAAAGCCAAAAGACATATATTTTCACTGAAACTAGACACGGCACAGGAAAAAATAATATCCAGTTTATCTCAGCAAGCTAAACTAACAGGTTAATTTTTATTCACTAGTTGTGAAAATATGTTTAGTGGTATTATCTACCGGTACCTAGTATGTAGATACGGATGCGACTAATTATGTCTACAATTCGTTACAGGAGTTCAAGAAAACCCGATAACTTAGTGATGGAGAGATTTACCTATAGATAGGCAATAATACAAAGGTGACAACAGTTGCAGTAGGAGATATCACTATCAGTTTTAGTAGAGATCGTGTTTGAATATTGAGAGATTATCTTTATGTACTTTCTATTAGAAGGAACTTAGTTTCCATTTCTAGATTGGTTAAAAATGAATATTTGGTTTATTTTAATAACTCTAAGGTTATTAAGGATAATAAATGGGTTATCTATTCTGGTACATTAGTGGATGATCTTTATGTTATTTCTCCAATCTCTACCACACTGCAACTGACTGAATTAAATAACACATCTAATTTACCATGTAAGAGAAAGTTTCATTCTTTAATGAACCAAACGTTTCTTTGACACTTACGCTTATGTCATATTAATTTAGAAAGGATAAATAGACTGGTAGAAGATGAACTTTTGAGTTCATTGGAAGTTGAGGTACTTCTAGTTTGTGAATCTTCCTTAGAGGGTAAGATGACCAAGAGGCCAATTTCGGCTAAAGGTTATAGAGCTAAAGAACCGTTAGAACAGGTTCATTCTGATGTATGTGGTCCTATGAAAATCTGGGTTAGAGGTGATAATATCCTGGTAGAACTAGATTTCCAACCCTGCAAGTACAATGAAGCACTTCAGGACAAAGATGCAGATCTTTAGCAAAAGGAAATGAATTTATAAATGGAATTTATGTATTTCAATCAGGTCTGAAAACTTATAGAACCACCTGTAGAAATAAAACCCATTGGATACAATTGGATCTACAAGAGGAAGAGAGGAGCAAACGGGAAGGTTGAAACCTTCAAAGCTAGGCTTGTTGCAAAAAAGTTTACTTAGAAAGAAGGGATCAATTATGAGGAAGTTTTTTCCCTGGTAGCCCTGCTTAAGTTCATCCAGATTCTCTTATCTATTGCGGCTCATTTCGATTACGAAATTTGGCAAATGGATGTCAAGACATCTTTTTCTAACGAAAGTCTTGACGAGTGTATCTATATGGTGCAACTAGACGGTTTCATAGCTAAGGGCGAGGAGAACATGTTGTGTAAACTTAAGAGATCTATTTATGGACGTAAGCAAGTATCGAGGTCATAGAATACTTAGTTTGATCAAGTAATTAAGTCTTATTGTTTTGATTATAGTTCAGATGAGTCATATGTGTACAAGAAATGTGACGGAAGCGTGGTGATCTTTTTAATACTTTATGTAGATGATATCTTACTCATCAGAAATGATGTGGGTGTGTTATCTTCCGTAAAAGGATGGTTATCTAGACAGTTTGATATGAAGAACTTAGGAGAAACCAGTTACATAATTGAGATCAAGCTTTTGCAAGATCTGAAACAAAGGATGTCGGGCTTATCACAAATAAAGTATATCGATGATAGATATCCTTGCTCGTTTTAGCATGCAGGATTCCAAGAAAAGATTTCTCTCTTGTTGGCAAAGAAACACTCTATCCAATGATTAGTGTCCTAAGATACCTAACAAGATAAAGAAGATGAAGGCGGCTCTTTATGCTTCAATAGTTGGAAGCCTTATATATGTTGTACTCTGCAGTAGACCTGACATTTGCTTTGCTGTTGTCATGGTTAGCAGATATCAGTCTAACCTAGGGTAGGACCATTGGACTGCGGTAAAGAATAAATCAAGTACCTAAAAAAGACTAAGGATAATATGTTAGTTTACTAGGCAGACAGTCTAGTATCTTTGGAGTACACGAACTTAGATTTTTAGTTTGACAAGGATTCCCAAAAGTCTACCTCAGGATATGTGTTTACCTTAGAAGGTGGAGCTATAAGTTAGAGGAGTATCAAGTAGTCCTGCATTTCTAATTCCACCATGGAGGCCGAGTACGTGGTAGCTTCTGAAGTAGCCAAGGAGGATGTTTGGCTTAGGAATTTCCTATTGGATCTAGACGTGGTCCATTCAGTTCAGTCAGTTATTACACTTTATTGTGATAACAACGGTGTGGTTGCAAACTCGAAGGAGCCCCGGGTCCACAAGAAAAGAAAGCACATTGAGCTAAGTATCACATGATACGAGAAATTGTACAAATGGGTGATATTACTGTGATTAAGATTGCATCAGGAGACAACCTTGTAGATCTTTTTACAAAAAGCTTACCGACTAAGACTTTTGATAGACATGTAAAGGGCATGGGAGTCAGATGTATGGCAGCATAGTTTTGAGTATAAGTGAGAGATTGTTAGGGTTGGTATACTGAAAAATATATTTTTAGTATTTAATTTTATTTTTAATAAAATTAAAATTTTATTTTATGAGAATCTTAATGAGCAATGTATGTAATACCATTTCTTTAATGTTATAGATCGATGTCCTTTATTCTGTACGGTATTTAATCTGGTGTGTAGAGTACGACTTACACACAGAAGATCAGATTTTAGGTTCTTGCAGATTATAAGTTTTATGTTCACAGTTTAGATGAAAATGAATATACCATCGGTACACTGTAGCACAGAGTTTTAGTAGGCTTGTCTTCATTACTGAAAATAGATAATAGCGTCGTCTATTATTTCGACTCTCTGTGCTACTACACTTTGTGTGTATTGAACGGGACATTTAGGGTAATTAATTTTATACTAACTATATAAATTAATTCACATCCCAAGGTTATTATGAATAGTATTTATGTTTTTAATCTTGAAATAATTATTAATTTGCATGTATATAATATTCGTTATTTTGATTCATTAGAGGGTGCGATCTTATATGGGTCTATATTCCCGGTGAGTTGGATAATGGTATTATTTATATGATTAATATTAATTATTAATGGAATTCACATCTCGAATGATCGAGATTGACGATACCTCTTAAGGAAGTTTATAAGTTTTGACCGGGCCAAACCTTGCAGGTGAATTTAATTATTAGGTCGTCAAATAAGTTAAGCGGAAGAATTTAAGAAATTTAAAGATGCTGATTAAATTAAATTATCAGTAATTAAATTTAATTTGTGAGTATCGGGAATCTTAACGTGGGGAGAAATGTTAAGTATTTAATAACAGGAGCTCAATGCATGATAGTTTTGAGATTATGGATCAGAGTGCAACTATAGTTCTTTAGTGGTGGGAACTGTAATTTAGTATTTTTATTAAAATTCAAAAAATCGGTACAAGATTTTTCATAATTACAGATATCGCTACAAAGACTGCTGGCACGGACAAATTATATCTCACTTGTATATAGTGGAAGACAGCTGGCACAGACAAATTAAAAAACCAATTGGGATTTACTATGCATTCACATGCCACTTCCGTTGAAAATTTCTCCAAGAAGTGACATTGCATTTACTCCACTAGTACAATAATACATTATGTTTTTTGTTTAATTTTTTATTATTTAATTTATTATTAAATACCTATTCATGGCGGGAATCAACCATGTTAAACCCTCCGGGGGATGAAACTCTACGAGTCATAAATTAATATGTTAAATAAATTTTTTTATATTTTTGTTTTTATCAAATGCATTCCATGCATTCTTTATAATATTTTAATTTATATTAATCTAGAACACTCTTTAAAGATTGGATAGAATCTAGTGTAATATTTGACTTTATTAATGAAAACTTAAATGAAATTTTATTAAATGCACAATGTGAATTGTCAAATGTGCAAATGAAATTTTTTAACATCTCATTTGCTTACAACATTACCTTTTTCATATGTAATTATCTCTCTACTCTCATCACTATTTTTAACACTAATTATTACATTTCTTAATATATTAGACAGTTTTTGAGGGTCCATGATAATAGAACCTCTTCTCTCCACTTCATCTTTTCTAATTCCAACCTCAGAAACGGATGATCCAGGGTCTAACTCCATTATACCAACTCCTCCTCTGTTGCGTATATCAATCTCGGACACGCTTGGACGAGCTCTACGTTCATCAATGATGGATCCACATTTTTCAAAATCTCTAATCAATAGATTGGACCTCCTTTTCGGTAAACACAGAGACATAGACCAGGAAAGAATTGGAACAGTACTACTAGAGCCACAATACCAAACATCAACATTTTCTCTATTATATTTTTTTTACATCATATTGATAGACGGCGGTCTCATTACATAATCTTTTGGCATCTCACTAGTAGAATACTTCAGATAACTCTTCATTTTACAATATGTAACACCCCTTTTGATATTAGATTCTTCCGGGCAATACTTGATCACCTATGGGGCCTGTTTATCATTAATAGAACAATATTCGTTCCCATAATAAATTAACTCACACTGATAATCTACGGGAAATAGAAAATAAGCCTGCAGACTATCGTTGCCATCTAACCTCCGGTCATACATATTTTCGCTGATCAACCCATTGGCATTGGGAGCACATAAAGGTGAATATTTTATTAATATTTTATCCACCTTAATAATCTTGTGACCGTATCTCAATCTCAATTGATAAAACAAATTAGGCAATGCAAGTTCTATTAAAGTGAAATCACTGATTGATACACTTTTCACAATACCAGTTTTTATATCGTCCACCTCCATCAATCTGAACATTACATACAACAAAAGAGACATTAATTTACCCATGACATAAATAAACTAAATAGTTTTAAAATACACCTGACATCTTAAGGTGTATTTACACTCTTTAGAACTAACAGTAGCAGCCATCAAGTATAGCGCCCCTTTCTGAATACTTTCCACATTTCCTAACAACGTGTCTTTGTAATTTGTCCACACGTCAATAGGACAGAAGCGATCCACAACTTCTAGTTCATGCCGAACATATTCACCATCCTTTCCACCGATAAGCTTATACCTTAGTTTCTTGAGCATCCAGAATCTATCGGACTGATCTGGGTCCACTATCTAGGTCTCTGGGTTACCCTCACTAACACCAATAAATATTTTATCCGGTGTCAATACAGCATTAGATGGGGCATTGTCACTTACAATGAACAATAGGATGGATGAATATTTGGGTCACACTAGAAGTCTGATTCATAATTACTTTACAAGTCGTTACTGTAGCCCTATAAATATGTGGGTAGGTTGAACCATATTCAAAACTTGTCTTCAAGAGTAAAACTAACAAGGTTCTCCCAGTACGAGTTCTTAGAGGATTATAGCCCACATTATATTCGGGAATCCCATAGGAGAATATAGTAGAAGGTTTGATAGGTTTGACAGGAGCTTCAACTCAGAATCAAAATTGTAGTTGAAGAATCGACCGAAAAAAGATATTCTTCTAAACTTAACTATAGTTGAATGGGTTTTATTTTGATCGTTCGATATCAAAAGTTTTATCTAAATCCCGTTTCGGTGATTGCCCATCCAGTTAATTTTTTATTGAAAAATTATTTACAAAAATAATAATCTTGACAATTTTGCCTCCAACAAATGGTATAAAAGCCGTTTTATTTTTTGTTTACGATTTATCGGGGTCGGATAAATTTAGAACTGTGCTAACTTTATTTTGTAGGCATTTTAATCTCGATTTTATGATCATCATAATATTCATGTTTGATTGAATGGTTTGGATGATGATTAATTTTTTTAATCACGTGGGTTGACCGTGATAGATTAAGTTTTTTCTAGAATCGAATTTGAGCCCACGGGACATAGGATCGATGTAATTGCTAGTTTTATATTTTTAAATATCTATTTAGATTATTTAAGAACGTGATGAATATATCTAAGAACACGAAGAACAGGCAGCGCCAAAGGCGGTGGTTTTGAGTTTTACGGGCCACGAATCGCGATAAGTTTTTAATAATTTTAAACAATTTTTTTTGTCGGTGAGTTTTTTTTTATAGTATTTATACATTAAAACAGCAGCAAAAATAAGTCAAAAACATCAAGAAAAAATCATCAAAACAGCCAACCACCAATGACTTTGCTGGTGATGATTTTGATGATTTTTTGGATTATTTTTAGGACTATTTTTTGAGCAATTTTTTAGGCATAAAATAGAAGTAAACGTACCTTAAAATACTGTCCAAAAACTATTAAAAAACTTGGCACAAAATAGTGCAAAATAGGCGGCACTCCGGCGTCGGCAGTGGGGCTATTTTCGGAGCTATTTCGGGATTGTTTGCGAGGCATTCTTCGAAGTATCATGTTGTTGAATATTTTAGCTATTTTTCTAGAAAAAACAGGCGTAAAAAGACCATCAGAAAAAGCCCAAATAGGGGGCTGTATGTGGCGGCGGCGCTGGTGGCTGGCGGCGGGTGTTTCAGGTTGTTTTTTGGGCTATTTTTGGGTTGGTTTTTTGACAGAAAAATACTACTTTTTAAGAGCTATTTTTCAGTATAAAAAGCGTAAAAAATGGAGCACCAAGGTGGTGGCAAAAGCTACTTGAAAGTGGCAGCAAGGTGGTGCCAGCGACAGGCTGGTGGTGGTCGGAGGTAGCGGCTTGTTCTAGGGCTATTTTGATAGCTTTTCTGATATGTTTGAAGACCGTAATGTGATATACTTGTATATCACACAGTATCAGGGAATCCTGATACAATCGGGATACATGAAGTAGAGACGAACATGGATGATTACAACTTATCTTCAACACGAGACTAAAACGCTTCAGCATTTTATTTTGATCATAAAATCGGGATATATGCCTATCGTGTTTATATATATATGAACTACGTAGATGTTGCATATTTATTTTTATTTATCCTGTTAATTTAATTAATTCAAAAAATTTGATTTTAATTAAAATATTTTGTAATGAAAAATAAAATTAAGTTTTTTTAATT